>JAOWBP010053644.1:0-10846 GCA_028571105.1 Tragopan temminckii
GTGGCAGGGGGGTTGGAGATTTATGATCCTTGTGGTCCCTTCCAACCCTGGCCATTCTGTGATTCTGTGATTCTATGACTGCCTCATAGGTTCTTCTGAAGTCCACATCTCCCTAAGTCCTCATCTGGCTTCACCATTTCCTGTCACGCAATAGTTCGCCTGGAAGAAAGAAACTGGAATGCTGTTTGCCAAGAAAGCCATTTCTGCGTGAATTTCATTACCCTGTTGGTTGTAATCAATACACTTGGAAAAAAATAATACAGAGATTGTGTCAGGTAGAACTTTTGGAGGGAGTCAAATGCCATCACCTCCTGCCATATGGGCCATCAGGACAGATCTCTGGGGGTCCATGGAAGAGCCTTCAGCTGGGGGAATCTCTACTGCCTCAGGCCTCTTTCATGAGAAAAAGGAAGGAAAAAAATGACTAAGTAGGTATTCTTTCAGCTGAAACATCACTTGCCATGGAAAGAGTACTTGGGATTTTTCTGTGTCAGCTTTATATTTTCATGTTTGTTAAACAAGGAATTCACTCAAAATGAAAGTCTAAAGCTTCTGTATTAAGTTTCTTAAACAAGGAAGTAGCATTCTGTGCACACACAGAACTTTTCACTGAAAACAAAATTCGTCAGAGACTCCATTAAAATTGTGTTGAAAATTGTGTGCGCAAAAATGAAGACCTTGATGAACTTCCTGAAAAAGAAGAAAGAGAGGTAGGCAAAGTAACACATCTGAGACTTCCACTGTTCAGTAAAGACCTGAGTGTTCTCTCAGAATGACCATCTGGAAGCTTTGCCAGAAATTAGTGCCAAAATAGATTTCGATGACTTGACAGAGGACTGACATAAATCTATCAAGAATTCTTTCATCATATGTAAAGCTATTGGATCAAGTTCCAAAGCAGGGAAATTGCCCTTCCCACTGCATTCTTCTCTATGCTGAATTCCTTCAGCCATGAGGAGCTGCATGAAAGCTTGCCTTCTGCTCCCTCTGCCAAGGCCTGTCCTTTATACTCTCAGACGAGAGACTGAGGTCCCCATGGAGCACAGAATGCTCTGCTAAGCCTCAGCCTATGCTGAAGTTGAGCAATTCCAGTGAAATGTGGCCTCTCAAAGGTCCAGGGGAGCTTTGTCACTGGCAGCGTTGCACCAGGACAGTTCAAATGACCTCTTGGAAGTTAAGAGAAGCTGGGATCAGCTGGTCTGACACAGGAGCAGGTGAAGTGGCCTAGTGATCCTTGGAACTGGAAGCTGGGAGCAATGGGGACAGTGACCACCAGCTCAGACTGCCACCTCTGGTCACAACATGTGAGGTTTGCTGGTGCAGGGTAGGAATCTCCACCTGCTGGATGCGCCTTGAGGATGCTGTGCCCTGGAGGAGGACTGCTGCAGAAGATGTACAGGTCACATCAACGTGGGGCTCTGCCTTCCTCCAGTTTGTTAGACTGTAAATGAACAACCGTTTAAACACATTTGTTATTTAAATAAGGCCTAAAGTGGATCATAGTTATTATGAAAGCCACTGCACTGTGAAACTTGTAACATTTAAATCCAACTGTCAACCTGAAAGAGTTTCAGCTCTTTTCACTTCTGGGAGAAAGATGGGTGAGCGAGTACTGCAGAGGGCGTCAGCAGTGGCATTAGTTCTGTTCTGTAATAAGCTCCTCAGTAAACCTCTGCAATGCATTTTGTTAACATCTACCTGCTGTCCTCCTGCATCATTTTCTCCTTCAGTATGTGTGTCCTCTCTGAGCATCTAAAGAGTCTGTCTGGTTTTAATCAAAGAAATATTTCATAACGTTTCCAAGCCTTGGAGAATACCAGAATCATTTCAACTCTTCTAATGCCTCTGCAGCCAGGACCACAGCTCACAGCCCTCACAGGCAAGCAGAATCCTGTTCTCCATGCAGCACTGCACTAGGAACTTCAGGAAAACCACCTGCGGTAAGGAATTACACACAGCAAGTTTAACTTGTCAGAGCTACCCAAGCCAGTCATCCTTAGGACAGAATCCTAGAATCATTAAGGTTGGAAGGGACTACTAAGATCTTCAACCCTCAACCCATCCCCACCGTGCCCACTACGTCCCTCAGTGCTACATCTCCATGTTTCTCGACATCTTCCTACCTCCTCTTGAATGTACAGAATCCATGGTGACCTGAAATGGCAGTAAACCCAGTTCAGTCAGTCAGTGCACAGACACCCAGCTCAGTCTGGGAGCCAGGCTAGCAGTCAGCAGGTGCACTGCTGTGCCCAGACACCAGCAACTAAAGCCTGCAGGGTGCAAGGGTCTGAGCTCAGCCCCCTGTGGCTCTGCTGTGACACATACTAAGTTGTAACACCCTGTGAAGGCCCATGCTCCTGCCAGGGGAGTTCTTCACTTTCCAGAAGCACGTCTTGCCTGATGACAGCAGGACCTTCGCACACCACTCCTACGCAGAAGCTGACCACACAGATTATCAAGGAGCAAGGAAGGTTCCTCCTGCATAAGCTCACCAGTCAACCTGCAAACACATCAGCCCAACGCTTACAGCTATGTGATGTGTGCTGAATATACGCAAACCAACTCCCAGACATGCTTAGGAGGGCTCATCTGCCTCGGATGTGCGTCTGCCTCTGTGTGGCTCAAATAGAAGAAATCAGTGCAAGGGACAAGCCCAGGCAATGCCTAAGTAAACAATTAAACCAAGAGTCTCCCTTTCCTTAATTTAACTGATGCCCCAACCACTCCTGGTGCAACACCTGAGAAACAGTCAATCACAGGAGTCAGTCACAGACTTCAGGCAATGATTTGGCTCTGCAGCCAAACTGCTTCACATGCCATTCATTCCCTCCTGTCTGCCCTAAGCTTTGTACTACAGTTTTACGTTTCCTGGTCGCAATGATCAGCTCAGAGCTCCACTCCAATTAGATGGTAGTGTGCACAGAGACCACTACAGCTCCATCAGCACAAAATAGTGTAACAGAATGGAGAACCAGGCCCTTGGTCTTTAAAAGCTCAATCCTGGTCCTGCTGACTTCTGCAGCCAGTATTTTACCCACTGAATCTTTTTCCCTGTAGCTCACTCCCTGCTGAGTGTTTATCTATCTGAGTTTGGTCATTATTTTGTTAACACATGCACAGTGTTCATTACTGTTAATAAACAATCTTTTATTCTGATATTTTAGAAGAGCTAATAGCTACAGTCTGCATTAAAAATACTTCCACAAAAAAGAACGGCAATCGAGGAAGTACCATGGTCTACAGCTTTTCTAGAATCACGCACCAATTTCCCTGATCATAGTAATTCTTTAGAATCCTCACACAGTCCAAGGATCTGCATGCTGCTTCCAGTTCCCCTTCACGGAACACATGGTAATAGCGGTGGAAAACAGGGCTGACTCCTTGTGACTCCTTACAGCCAGCTGGAAATGACACTTCATCAACACTTGCCCCTTTCTTTTTCATGCCACCTTTCAAGTGCCAGGGAACCAGCATATCCTGAGAGTGAAAGGAGGTCCGGTTGGTGTGAACAGGCAGCCTGGAGTCCACTATTTGCTTTGCAGCACAGCCTTTGTCCTCTGAGTCATCAAGGAGTCGGTCAGAACATGCTGAGCCTTGGCTGCTGCTATCAGGCTTTTGATCATCAAGCAGTCTTTGGGACATGCCAGTATTGCTTGCCTCCTCCTTGTCTTTGTTGCCATGCTTTTCCTTAAGATATTTAGACTTCTGGTTTTTGTATTCTTGCTCCATTGCCCAGACATAAATGAGTGCCATTCCACCAGGCTTAAGAAGCCGGGCTAGTTCATGGATAGCTGCCAGCCTTCTTTCCTATAAAGAAAAAGCAGAAGTGGGAAGCTGGTATACAGATAAACAGAAAAGACAGGAGAACAGAACTGGCAGTACATCCCCAACATATAATAAAGGTCAGAGAAATTTTTTTCACTAGACAATATCCATTTCTGCCTACCATGTATGAGCACACAGTGCCATACTCTAGATGATCATTGTGGTCCTTTTCAACCCAGGCCATTCTATGATTCTATGATTCTATGAAATAACTCATAATATGCACAAAGTAAGCCATTTTACTGAACACGGTTCTCCTGCCTTTTGAAAACAGTGCTGTGCTGACCAGGTTTTCTTGGACATTTCAGCCCAGTTGGAAATGACAGTCTCATCAATAAAGATGATTGAGATCTTCAACTCTTTGAAAAGATAGATAATAACAGGACAAAGGGAAATGGTTTTAAGTTGAAGGAGGGAAGATTTGGGTTGGATGTGAGGGGGAAGTTCTTTACAGAGAGAGTGGTGAGGTGCTGGAACAGGCTGCCCAGAGAGGCTGTGGATGCCCCGTCCCTGGAGGTGTTCAAGGCCAGACTGGATGGGGCCCTGGGCAGCCTGGTCTAGTATTAAATAGGGAGGTTGGTGGCCCTGCCTGTGATGGGGGGTTGGAGCGTCACGATCCATGAGGTCCCTTCCAACCCAAGCCATTCTATAATTTGACAGTGATCTAAAATTCTAGATTTAAATGAAGAGTTTGCAGTTAAAGGAGTTAGATTCACAGCTTCAACACAGGTCCTCTAATTACCCCAATGAAGACACATCAGCCTTCTACAAAATAAGTCTGCTTCCTATTTTTTATACTGCATTTGGAAGCATTCACTTCATTTCTGTAAGGTGACAGTATGGTATTACGGTTTCATGGCCTAGAAGCTTGTTACAGCTGCACGGCTCCCGCCTGAAGCTTAGACAGCACAGACACAGGGAGCAAATGAGCAGTGTCCCCATTCTCTTCAGAATGAATCCACAGAACTAAAACCATGAAATCTGTTCAATATCTGAGCCTGGAAATAACACATCTCCTGAATCCCAAAGCAAAGCCCACTTTCTCCGGAGTCACTAATTGTACGCAGAACGAAAAGAAACACAAACATCTAGAAGATGAAAGTGCCAGGAGGAACAAATGTACCTGAGGGGGAGAAGGAGAATGTGAAGAGAACGTCTCAGAGGTAGTGGCAGTCCAACAGCTTAGTTCTGCTCTGAAAACTGCTTAATATCAAACGCACACCTGTGATCTTCACTTCATATTGTTCTGTTTTGTCTCCGTGATCCCAATCTACTGAATTGTTTTGCTGCTTTTTTTTTTGTTTTGTTTTAAATTAGTAGCTCTGCAGAGCAATGCAAGAGCTCAGTGGAGCACAGAGATGAGCGACTTACTGCTGTTGAGAAATGGTGAATGACAGCAATAGAGATGCAGGCATCACAAGAACCGCTCCGGATTGGCACTGACAGGGCATCACAGACAAAAGCCTGGGAATCTTTTTCTCCACAAATATCCACAAGGTTTTTGCTGCGATCACAGCCGATCTGTAACAGAAAGTGTTCCATTAAGCTTTTCATAAGAAGGATAATCACAAGACTGAAAAATGATTTTCACTTGATGTTTCCAGTAATAGAGTCATCACAGTCTCCTACCAAGGTAAGGCATTCTAGTTCAAAACAAAACCAAGTGCAGGCACAAAAAATAGCCTTAAGTAAGAGAAATATATGAGTCCCGAATATTGACAAGAAAAAAATGTTTACTTAGAAGTGAAAGATAGCAGATTGGCTGCTCGCTCATCACAGCAGCTCAGTTTGAACCAAGATAAGACAGAACAGCTCTCAGCATCTTTTAAAGCTGGCTCCGATGGTATCTTGAGACGAGAAAATAACAAGCAAAGAGGTGACCAAACCCTGCACTGGTATTTTCAGTTCCTTTCAGCCGCCACCCATAACACAAGGACATCTTAAGCAGACAAATAGTGAACTAAAAAATGCTGAATCTACAAGTATAAATGCCAAAGCGGTGACTCTGAAGTATGTCACACAGCTTCACTAATCACACACGTTTCGTCATTTCAGTCTAGGTAAGGAAGTGCTTAGGTACAGTCCTTTTCAACCAAAGCACCAAAACGCACAGAAGTTTAAGCTTTCATATTCAGCACAACTTTCCAGGTTCCTGTACAGTCCAAATGAAATGATCTCCAGAAACCATTTTGAAACTCTTCATCAAAAGTTCCTTTTCCCCTTTACCCAGTATCCAAGTCAAAGACAGTAAGAAAAAGCATCTAGAAAAAGGGTGTTTTACACACTTGCAAAGAAACAATAAACTCAAACTGATTAAGAGCCTTCTATAAGAATAAACGGAGTGATGCATACACCACTCTCATTTTTATGTCTGCCAAGCACACACAATATTCAAACCAAAATCCTGTTACAAAGTCATATATCAAACAGCCTGCATGAGAACATTAAATTTATTTTTGTTTTCAATGATCAGCAACAAACAGATAACCAAGAGCAGAGTCAGATTCCTAAGTAATTATTGCTGACAGTGTTTATCTTATTTCACGCAGAAAGAATACCAAACCATCCCCGATGCAAGAAGCATAGCAGACTGCTCTAATTCATCAGCTCAGCAGAGATGACAGTATTGCCAAAATTAAAAATCTCTTCTTGGTGCAATTGATAAAAACAAACATATTTTCCATTACATCTCCCAATTGTGTTACTTAAAATTCTTTTAGCTTTCCATCTACCACCATAGCTTTGAAGAAAGCCAGGATTCTGTTCCAGACAGATTTCCTGAAAGCTTCCAAACAAGCTTCCTTGTAGAGACTTCCAGACACTTTGGACCCTAACTTTTGGTCCAATGAAATAGTTCTGAAAATGCCAAACTGAGAACCCATGATAACTTTCCACAAAACCAGCTCTACGTGTATGTACATACTGTCCTGACAATTAGCTCTAAACAGACCTGAAAAGATCAATCCCAGTAGCACCTTCTTCTCATTTATTTCTTGGCCTCTTCTCAGGGTTTCCTGAAGCAGAGGGTGAATAAAAGAGGGAATTCTTGTTTACTTGGAAGTAAACACAAATCCCATCATTTCACGCTGGATACCAACTGAAGAGTCTTTAAATTACTCTCATCATGGAATGAATTTAGCTGACAACCTGCATGCTGGAGATTCCACGCCTCATTACCAGTGCCCTCCACTACTTCTGCAATTGAGACATTAGAATGCAGTATTTATTAAAAGTCAAAGGACCTAATTTGATGCTGGCTGAAAGAAGAGGAAGAAGAGTGCTTGCAACTTCCATAAGCTTTCCCAGAAATAACTGCTTGGGCCCTACACTTCTGTAGCAAAAACAGGTCGGATAGTGAAATTTAATCCTCCCCTCCAAAAATGACCTTGAAAAGGACTGCACTGTATGTTAATGAAATTCAGTGAACTGCGAACAAGAACAAAGGCATGACTGCTAGAATGTGAATTCCTCATTTGCATCTAAATTATATCAAATAATTACGAAGTCAGGCTTACTTGTAATGTCATACTTGAAGTGAATCTACATCCAAAGCAAAAAGATTCCATTTTGCAAGGAAAATTGAGACCTCGAAATGGATGGATGTGAATGCACAGCTGCTCTGAGATAGGTGCATGAGGCACACCTTGATGTCGGTTTTGATATAAACATTGTAATAGGTGCTGCACATATATGTATAAACACCAAACGTGGGGAGTCGTCCCAAATCTGCCTGGTGCTGGAGCTAAGCAAATTTAGCATCCTTCCTGGAATTAGCTTTGCATGATATTTTAAAAGAATTATAATCACTGCATTTCCACATTTTGTAGCTTACAAGAAACACACATTCATTCAAAACCAGTTACCTACTGGTTTCAGCCTCTGAGAAAACAATAAGCTGGCAGCAAGCAGCTAATGTCAGTGATGCTGTGCTAGCTCACAGGTGGAAACCAAGACCATCTATGATTTTTATGAACATATAAAGCATATTTCAGAACAAGATTGATGTCTCCTAAGAATACATTTTCAGCAAGAGACAGAAACCTCAAACTCAACTTCTTCTGTTACCTGATTTCTAATTTGAAGCGTGAGTGAAGCTTTGATGTGATGATGCTGCATTTACAGAAAACAGTTCAAATAAATGTTTTTAAATAGTTTTACTTTTTCTCTCTCCAATCAAACATGTAATCAAACCATTAAAAAATCTCAAAATATAACTATAATGCTTGAATTTTCACCAGTTCGTATTGCTGATGTTGACGCTTAGCATAGGGTACAGTACGATTTCTCCTCTAGAACAGCGTAGAAAGGTAGAGGAATTAGCTCAGTGTCAGGATCTTAACCTAGAACACTCCTTGGTGAGTTGAGCTTTATACATTTTTAAGGTTTCATATTTCTTCTTATCTCTTGAGTCCTCTCTATCTTTACATATACCTATTCGCTGAGTTTTCCAAATCCAACTCATTGCTTCAGCCACCCAATTTCTTATTTATCTCACACAGCACAGCTGACTGTTCAGCTGAATCCACCTTTTAGCCAGTCCACCTCTCACCAAGTTGCTTTGAGTCTTTTAGCATCTCCCCAGAAGAAGGGATTTCAGGCACTAATTTTCATTATATCTGGATAAACACTACCTGCATCCAATTCCTGTTTTTAAGCCAGGAAATGTGTATCAGCAAACCTTTAGATAAATGAAAGAAGTATCAAAAAAGACTAAGATGAAAGGGAAAAGGAAAGAGAGAAAGAAAAGTAAAACTTGTGACTTGTATGAATTTCCAGGAGCTCTGTATTGGGTTCCCTGGAATGAGATAACACAAGCAGAGATTCCATCCTGATCTTCAGCTACCCAGCTGACTTCACCTATGCCATTTCATCCAGGAGTGCTTAAACTAAATTTTATAAATCTACTTAATGAAGTGGTATGGAACTGATCATTAGGGGAAAAGAGCACTAGACAAATAGCATGCTTTGTAATGGTACTGCAAATCTTGCAGGCTTAAATAAAGATAGGTAAAGACAGGTCAGTGTTGCCCGCCATTATATATTTTCTTCCTATGTTATCTCATTATTACTAAACTCCATCTGGCTGAATTAGCTCATTTAAGTATCTGTAAACCTGACCGATGCAGCACATTAGAAAGTGATGAAAAAAAGTACATCTAATTCTGAAATCCAACCATCAAATGGAATGATACGGCTCCCTAGAGAATCACTGCAGCTATAATCAACGGCATCAGAGACTTAAGGAACCCAATTACATTCCAGCACACATGCACACACGAAGGAAAAAAGATACCAGCACAGACACTGCAAGACAAATCTCCCTGCTCCAGTAGGTCTGCCTGGCCTTTAGTACTCTTTTCACGTAGTGTTTTCCTTCTCCATTCCATACAGTCAGGATGCCTTCCGAGCTCTCTTCAGACCCAGATCTCCCACCATTTTAACAATTCCTACTCACTGAGAAAAAAGGGTAGGAAAGGCTCCTCTGCTACACCCTTCAATTGCTAAAATATCCTGTGATCTGGCTGCAGGTATACCTTTGCCAGCTGGTTTTACCCCTCTTGTTTTTACTTACTGCTAAGTCCATTAGGAACCTGCTCTCAAGCAACATGGATCCAGTATAGCCATTTTATGCAACATTAATGCAGATCTTCACCATTCCTCCTCCCCAGACCCTCACAAAACACAGTTCTAGCTGATCTCAGTTCAGGACAGTAATGCAAAGAAGAAGAAAGAAAAAAAGAAAGGATATGAATATTAAAACATTTATTAATATGAATATTAAAACAAACCATTAAGGCTCTTGTATTGCCATCATTTTCATTTTTCTTCCTAGCATAACTATTCTGGTGAGTAGAGTCACTTCTTTAAATATGAAGAAAAATATCTACCCAATGCTTTTTTCAGTTGTTACTAGATTTCTTACCAGTTTATCCATTCAATTAGAAGTGAAAACCAGAAAACTGAAATGTCCTTCTAGCTGAACTGAAATGTTCAGTGTCCTTCAGTCACACCTTAGCCCCACACAGGGATGCTCCTATAGGGATTTGCACATCATCACATCTGCCCAGACACTGGAAAGTGTAAAGGCAGAGCTACAGCTCATAAAAATGGATCAGATACACTGCAATGATGTCAACAGGCTCTGGAATGAAACCCTTGCAGTGCTTGTGTGTGGGAAAGGCTGAAATATTGCATTCTATAGAATAAAAGCCCTGTTTATAGATATGGATGTTGAGCTTAATAACACTGAAATATAAACTGTCAAAGTGATTCTCCAAATGAAGTTGGACGGGGAGGGGATTGCATAAAAAAGCCCAAACAAACAAACAATCCTACAGACATTTATTTCTCTTTTGCATTCTTTTCAACAATAAAAGAAAAGCTGAGAGTGACAGAGAAAGAAAAGTGATCTCAGACAACTGGTCTCAGATTCTTTCTCCAGTCTTTCCGTACCTCCATCAGACATGGATTCTATCTCTCTTGGACACTGTTAACCTGAATTTCTGTTTGTCACAAAGTTGCTGTCCCTCGACTGTGTCACAATAATGCAGCCATTACAGAACTGTCATTTTCATTGAAAATAGCTGGACTCATCACATCTCATCTAAAGAACCTGACGTAAACATGACAGTACGGTGCACAGTTAAGACATTTTTGGACAGAGCTTATAGCATAAGGAGGTACCTTAACTTTGACCCACCATTACAGCTACACCTCGAATGCTGTCCATAAATGCAGACTAACCTCTGTAGCACATTACTTGCCCTCAGGTCCCTCTACCTAGTTTTCAGTATTCTGAGTATTTCTGAGCAAATGGTATCCTGGGCTCCATCAGAAGAGGGGTGTCCAGCAGGACCAGGGACGTGATTGTCCCTCTCTACTCTACTCTCGTGAGGCTCAATCTGGAGTACTGTGTCCAGGTTTGGAGCGTCCAGTACAAGAAGGACAGGGAGCTGTTGGAGAGGGTCCAGAGGAGAGCCACAAAGATGATCAGGGGACTGGAGCACCTCCCCTATGAAGA
>JAOWBP010053645.1:0-10845 GCA_028571105.1 Tragopan temminckii
CATCTGCCCGCACGAGGGTGACCGTAAGGAACACCACAGCCTGACAATTCAGATTAACTTCTTCTGGGCATGGGCTGCACTCGGGGTGCTGGCAGAGGACTGAGGGCAGCTAGAGCCCTCTATAGAGGGATGCTGGGTCTGGTGGACGTAGACATAAGTTCCTCTGATACCTTTGCAATGACTTAAGTGTTGATCAGTGGGTTAAGAACATATTGTTCCTCCTGGGCTGTGTGCAGCTTAACCTGACAAGATGCTCAGCATTTCTGCTTTGCTCCTTGCAAGAACATCTGGTGTCTGCGGATGGCTTCACGGCTGCTGCACGGCACTTTTCACAACCCTAACACAGCATTATTGTCCTGCAGGATCTCCAAATGGTTTTGGAACCCCCAGCATGAGTGCTGACCCCCTGTAGCATCTGTAGTTACATTTTCTATTTCTCCATTTCTGTTTGGAATACATTTCACTGCACAATTGGGTATACAAGAATGCATGCAGGAATACAACAAGAAGACCTGCATCAGGGAATGCGCTGGGAACTGCACTTCATAGGGTCATAGAATCACAGAATGGCCTGGGTTGAAAGGGACCATAATGATCATCCAGTTTCAACCCCCCTGCTATGTGCAGGGTCACCAACCACTGGACCACTTGTCCACGTGCCACACCAATTTACCCTTTGCAGAGGACACCTTTGGGCACTTGATTGGCATTTGATGTCAGATGGTGCAAAAGCAGTGTGTGCAAAGGGGCTGGGGCTGTGCACTCCCACACAAATTGAGCTGCAGAGGGTGTGTGTGGAGAGTTCTGCATCTCTGCAGGTGGGCAGCGAGCCCAAAGGCATCCTCCTGTTGTGTGCTACAGAATGCAGCTCCCCACATTGCTCACAAAATGAGATGTGATGAAAAGTTCATTTTAATGGGACATTCATCAAGCTCAGAAATGCTTCCTTCAGCTTTATTTGCCTGGAGGTTCCAGATGAATGATTTGTCTCAAAGAGCTTCTGTTGTGTTTCTATCTGATGTAGCCAATGTAAAATTCCAAGCTCTTGTTAATGTTATCACCTGAGAATTAACGTACTTCTATCGTTAAGGTGGGGAAAATATTTTTACAGCCCCTTTGTTTCAGCTTATGGTGTTAACCCCAGGCATGGGATCTTTAGCTTTCTGTCTGTGCTGGAAATATTTTGAACTAATGGGCTCAGTGGTCTTTTCCAACCTTAATGATCCTAAGATTCTACATACGTATTTTACAAGATGCAATTTTTATTCCTTACAACTTCATTTCTAACTGAAGGTGGGACTCTAAGGCAGCTCCTTGGCTGCATGGGTTGGGAATGCTTATTGCAGGTTCTGACATGGGCTGCCCCTCTCTCATTTGGGATTGGAAGTGGTCCCTAAGGCAGTGCTGACTGCATGCACTCACAGTGCCTGTGGGAGGAAAGCTCCATGCAAAGCTGCATGGCGTGTGTGCAGCTGGGGTTGGATTTGCCCTCCCAGCAGTTGTTGTTTCTCAGAGTATAGCTTTTCATGCATTCGTCACTTGTCCTTGATGGTTTCATCTTAATTTCTATTTCCCCGGCCTAAATTAACACCTTCTGGTGCCTTTCTGACCCTATGGGACCTTCTCTATGTTCATGTACAACAAGTTCTGTGGGGTTTCAGTTTATTTCTTTACTTAATAGTTAAAAACATCCAAAATATCCAAAAAACAACATCCTGTGAAAACATTTAATTTTGAAGCCCATTATTTGGATGAAGTCCAGGCAAATCTCAGCCCCATGGCAGATCCGGCGGTGGGTTTGAAGAGGATTACTTAATTTATGGGCTTTGCAGAATCTCTCAGATCTGAGCTATTATTTCAGCTTTTGAAAGCTCCTTGGCCAGTGCCCAAGTGTTGGAAGCTGTCATTCGGAATTCTGGTTAATTCTTTTGTTTGTCCAAATCGTTTATCTAAAAGTTTATCTCACAGATCGAGGCATCCCATGGTGAAAAACCAAGCTGTGATAGACATCGTCAAAGTGATGGAAGAAATGGGGTTGGCAGAATTCCTGCCTGGGAGCTGTGGGCAGGCTGGGCTGCAGATCTGTGGGGTTACTGCAAAGAAAAGTGCAAGAAGCTGTGTGTGCCTGTACATGGCTGTACATGGCTGTACATGGCTATACATGGCTATGCATGGTTGTACATGGCTGTACATGGCTGTACATGGCTATACATGGCTGTACATGGTTGTACGTGGCTCTACATGGTTGTACATGGCTATACATGTCTGTACATGGCTGCACATGGTTGTACATGGCTATACATGGCTGTACATGGTTGTAATGTCTGTACATGGCTGTGCAGTGCTGTACATGGCTGTACACGGCTGTACATGGCTGTACATGGCTGTACATGGCTATACATGGCTGTACATGGCTGTACATGGCTGTACATGGCTGTACATGGCTGTGCAGTGCTGTGCATGGCTGCTGCCAGACACCAGAGCGTGGGCAGATCGATGGTGCAAATCCTTTGTCTTTTCAAACGTGTTCAGAAGATGAAAAGCAGTAGGTCCTGACAGATGCAAAGTTCACTTTGTTCTTAAGCCACAACAACTGCTAACGAAGGAACATTTACATGCTGTCCCAGTCCTGGCTCAGCAGACCACCCGTCACCCACTGCAGCTTCACGTGGCTGGGGCTTTGCATGCAGGACAGGTCCCAGCCCAGAACCCCACAGCTGAAGCAGATGAGGCCCCAGATGGACCCCTCGATGGGAGTGCGATGCTCAGCTGTGTCGGAGCGCGACACGGCCCGTTCCCCACCAAGGGCAGCCCCAGGGACGAGGACAAGGCGGCTTTTCAAGGCTGTTGGGAAGCTCACAGTGTTCCATTGTACGTTTTCAAAGCGGAGCACAGTCTTTTTTGGATGAAAGGACCTCCTGCCTCAATCTACCCAGTGACCGAGAGGGAACGCCACGGGAAGCGCAGGCGTAAGGCTGTGGGCAGAAGATGAGATTACAATGATCTGCTGCTCTGTAGGGCTAATTGTTCCCCTTACGGGATTAAACTGATTGATTTCCTGTCTGAAGCAGCTCCTGGGGGATCAGGGTCAGAGCCCCACATGTACTGAGCCAGTTACTGAGCAAACCCTGAATGTCTCTGCTTCACCCTTGTGCACTGCAGACATTGGCTGCACGGCTGCTCTGCAGGCAGACTACACATCATCATCGTCATTATTTCAGAAGGTAGAAAGCAAAGCCATTGCAGCTACTCAGCAGCGTAGGATTTAAGCCTTTCTTTGGGATTTTGGCATTTATCATCCAACCTCTGGTCTTCATTGATAGCAGTGCTTCCTTTTTTGGGTGTCGTGCAGCTACAGAACACAGGGAATTGGAGAGAAGTAAGCTGAAAGTTCCCAATTCATGCGGGTCAAGAAGAGTTTGCCCTTTATCACTCAGAGATAAGTTCAGCAAACGCAATGTTTTCGGAAGGCTGAGTTCCTCAGATGCCGACTTTAAGCCTCAGGAATCACTGAGATTTCTGTAGGTGGATTTCCCAGAATCTGTACAATTCATTCCAGAATATTCCACAGACGTAACCTGATGGGGACAGAGGGACAAGGAGCGTGCTAAGGAGTGGATTAAAGGCAGACGGTCACTGTGCCAGGACTGGGGGTAAGCACAGGACAAAGCACAACACCCAGCATTGCACTGAGGCCTTTCCCCTCCTTTTTCATCACTTACAGCACCTATACAGAAGTTATCTACAGAGGCATCCTTTGTGTCTTTTCTTGTATTTCTCTCTTCGTATTCCCTAACTTGGAGTTTGTGAGATCACAGAAAAATGTAACAGCCCACGTTTGGAACCCTGAATGCAGGCGGTAGCTTTGCTGAGTGGACAAAAAATAGAAGTGATTGCCAGTGTTTGGATTTGAGCACATAAGCACAGATTCATAAATGCCTGCAGGAATGTAACACATCAGCCTCCTTCACAGCCGCATCCTGTTCCCTTTGTTCCCATTCTGCTCCTGCAGCGACTGTTGCCACAACACCATCCATCACTGCTCGCCCAGCTGCCAGCAGCCCTGCCTGCTGCCTCCAGTCCAGGTTCCCTCCCTACATGAGCAGTGTTGGGGTGTAGGTGCCCGTCCCTTCCAGCCATGCGGGTGAAGAGGTTGTCCCCTTTGGTTCATCTCTCCCCATACCTGCTCAGAGGGTTGGCTTTAGCCAGACAAGATGGGTTTGGACAGGTTTGGTTGTGGACCATCCTCACCCAGGGCTCTGAGAAGTGCAGACATCCCTGCCTCTGGCAGCACTGAGGTCTGCTCACACACAGGGCTGCAGACTCCGAGCCCTGATCCAATCCGAGCACACCCCATGGAGAAACTCATCCTGCACGAATGGTAACCTAATTTCCTCTTTCCCTTCGTTCCAAGGATGCAGTTACTAAGACCTGGAAAAGCTGAGCCTGAAAACAGCATTTAAAGTGTGTTGCAGGATTTGTCGTTACTGGGAGAAGTGGGTCTGCCATTTACTCTGCCAAGCAGAGGTTCTGTGCTGCTTCCATCAGGGCAGCTCAGTTAGGCTGATTGCTACGTAGCATTATTTGGAGTAGAATTTGCCTCAGAGTTTAAATAAAACAAAGGATACTTAGGATCCTGTACAAAGCCAAGCCTATCAGGACGGAAAGCTCTGACCGAGATGCGGCGATGCCCATAGGAGTGCTCCCAGCAGCAGCAGCAGGGATGATGACAGTGGGCAAATGTTATGAGCACGCTTTAAGCATTTGTCTACTTCAAGCATGGTGTGACATTACTGTAAGGGATATAGCTGACCTTTTATTTATTCTTAGGAAAATAAGCCCCGTCTGTTTCTCTAGCTAAGGCAGCTAAGTGCCTTTAACAAATGTTATCTCCAAAGCTGTCCTCACCAACACAACAGTAGTGCTTCAAGCAGATGACTTAAGGCCATTACCTCTCATCCTATCACTGGATCGGAAATGCTGTGGTACCTAATGGTGAACAGCCAGCAGCAAGCCAAGCAGGTAGCTGTGCTGGAGACCCCGACCTTCTGCTGCATGCTCCTACGGGTTCAGCCAAAGTGGATCTGTCTGAAACCCCACAGGACCGAGGGCTTGTGGCTGCCCCATGGTTTGCACCTTTTTGGATAGAGCCCCAGTGAGCAGGAGCAGCTGAGGCTCTGTTGAGAGGAGGCTATTTCAACTTTAAAAGGCATCGTACAGAGTAGCATTTGTTTGCCAAAGAATATGGAATTTTTATGGATGTGTAGGAATGCAAGGTGAGGTGTTACAAGATCAAACAAAGCCTGGCAGTTCTGGGGGCTCATAAAATGAGAAGGAAGAAGGAATTGTTCAGACCTTTCCATTTGGCCATGACTCGTTGAAGACTTAGTATGTTTTTCTGGTTGGCTGTAGGCCATAATGGTGCTCTGAAGCTCACTTATTTTTTTCCCAGCAGCACTGATGTTGACCCATAGCTGATCCTGCCGTCCCCATGCTGTGTGGGTACCACCTGGGTTCTCCACAGGAGGAGCTTGCAAGGCCCGTGTTGCACCATGTTCCTGAGATTCATAGAATCTTTCAGGTTGGAAAGGACCTGTAGGATCCCCAAGTCAAACCCAATTCACCCCACCGTGCTCACCGTGTCCCCCAGTGCCATATCCCCTCATTCTGGAGCACCCCCAGGGCACCGACACCCCACTCCCTTGGCAGCTGTGCCAGTGCCTGACTGCTCCTTCAGGGAAGAAATTGCTCCCGATATCCAACCTGAACCTGCCCTAGGGCAGCGTGAAGCCATCACCTCTCACCCCATCACTGTTACCTGGGAGAGGAGGCTGACCCCCATCTCACCAGCTTTCAGGGAGCTGCGCAGAGCCATAAGGTCCGTTCTGAACCTCCTCTTCTCAAACCAAAGAATTCCACTTTTAAAGCAGCCGGGGTCACAGCCGAAGAAGTGAGAACACAAATACTTGGCACAGGTCGATGTTTGCTGTTCTGTTTTCATGGACGCAGAGTCAATTGTGTCGGTTCAGAATGCCCCGGGAGAACCACGAATAGTTTAAACATGTGCTGGAGGAAGCTTTCTGCTTTATGGATCCCCCGGTATTTCTCTGTGTTGTGCTTTTGCAGAATTTCTGAAATAGGTGTCATATTGTTCTTTTAAGAGACTGAAACAATAATCCTGGACAGAAGAATTATTGTTTGCAGGGAAAGTGAAGCGTGGGGTTTGGGCTCAGGGCAGCCCTTGGCCAGAGGATGGCATAAATTGGGGAAACATTGGGTTTGTTGCATGGCATTGGCACAAAGGTTTTGTTTTGCAACAAAGAGGCTGCCTGGAATGCCCTGTGCCACCGGGCGGGGAGGAGATCTAACTCACAACAGGTACCAGGGGAAAACCGCCCTGTATTCCTCATCCTGCAAGGGATCTGACAAAGGAAATGGCGGAAGCCACTCGCTGATCTTGGCAAAAAACCTTGGATGGTGCTGTTAGGAAAATATTCTTCACCACACGAGCGAGGCAGCTTATTGGGTCTTGTCTCTGCTTCAGTGACGGAGAAGACAGAATCCATGAGTAAGAGGCTGCAAAGGATGGTGTCCAATGGAATATTTACAGCACTCAAGGAAGCACACTTTGTCTTTCTTTTTGGACAAGCAGTTGTGGTATTTTTAGTCCTGGACAGAGCTTTCTTGTCCTGAATGATGTAAGGTTCCTGTTAGCTCATCAGGTTGGGTCACGCACTGTAAAAAGCTAAAAAGTGAGAAAATTGCCAGATCCGTCGGGTCCGAGCAGCAGCACATCAGGAAGGGACACGGGAGCTGAATGTGCAGCAGAGCCTGCCCGGGTTCAGCGGAACTCCTGCTAATTATCTCCATTTAAGGAGCTATTTTATGCCAGACAGTGCTGCGCTACTTCACGGCTGCTTCATTTGAGACGAAATATGTGATGACCTAAACAAATACTGAAACCCACAAATTGCACCCAGGTGGCAAGTTTGGTGTTTGGTTTTTTGACGGCCTTTTTTCTTGTAATCCTCCTAGAGGCGGCCGATCAGCAGGGCTGCATCCTTGGCCGGTGTCAGTCTGCGCCGGCTCCAAGCCCAATAACCTCTGCTGCCTGTGCCAGCTAGCAGTCTGCCTCATATATTTTCATGTTCTTATGCTGAGAAAGCTCATATAACTTTGTTTGCAGTGCTGATATTCGCGGAAAACGGAGGCCTTGACAAAGCTGGAGCGGTTGCTGTAAGTGGTAAGGAAATACTGTAATTGTGTAGGGCCGTGCGTTGCATAATTCTGCTATAAAGGGTTTTCAAGAGGGGCTTTCCGCCTCCTGTTTTTTCTCTCTTGGGCAGTCCAATCACTGTCACCTATATCTTTCTATGTAAGAAACTCAAGCAATTTCCTTTGAACGCCCATTTGTGGCTTGTTAGTTTATAAAGAGACCTGGTTCCATTCCATCGCCCTTCCCGGCCACTTCCTCCAAATTCCCGAGGAAGCCGTCACCAGGAAGCAGCAGGTGATGGCCTCCAGCCCTCCCTTGGGCTCCCCAAGCCCCCCCAGCACAGAAGTTTGCAGTCCCTGCCCATAGATGCTCACCTCTTCCAAGCAGACCTGCAGTGGACAGGTCACACGTTAATTTGGAGCAGTAGAAAAGGCAGTGTGGTGTCCCAGCCTTGGTGGCTCAGTGGTGACCCGTACCCACTGGTGGTGATGTGGGCAGGGAGGAGGAGCCAGGGGCTGATGGGTGTCAGCTGGAGCAGCTCTATGCACTGAGTGTTGGCTCTGACCCAAGGAATGTCAGCCCTTTTGTCAGTGTGGCTTTTTGGGTCGGGCCAGAAACAGGAATGGATTGCTTGTGAAATTTCCCAGGTCTTTGCTTTGTAGTCACTGAATACAAAATCTATCAGGTTGCTAATGGAACAGGGATGTTTCTGAGCACGATGCAGCTCTTGCTTTTGTTTTGCTTTCCACAGCCCAGCATTCTCTGACATATAAAACCACCCCATTTGTTTTTCATTGCCTGTAAGTAAACTCCCCTACAGGACCACCGTGGTGCAGATATTACATGGAAGCCAGCCCTGCTCCCAGGCACATCTTCTGGCCCCAGCGACTTTCTTCTCAGATCTTTGGTCCCCAGCTCAGCTCCCTGTGCTGGGAATGAAGTCATCACTCCCCGAAGGGCTCCACGGAATATTACTGAGCTGTTAAAGATGTGCCAACATTTTCTTCACGAGCCTTTGGTTCCCACCAAAGTTAATGGAACGATGTGCCTTGCCGAATTGGGGCCCTAAATGGAGTTCACTTCAGGGTAATGCTGAGGAAACCTGTTGTTTTCAAATTGTGGAAGAAATCATATATTCCGCTTGCTGTGATTGCCAAGGAAAAAGCTGTAAGGTTTTCTTAGCTTTAGCTTTTCTGCTTTTTTTGCCCTAGGACTGGGTGTTCACAAAGAGCTTTGCTGAGAAAAGTGTGCTTAGGCCAATTGCCATTACTGATGTAAAACTAGTGTTAGTAAATGTGTGACCAAACAAGACGCTCCCATTAAGAAAATCTGTTCCCACTCTCAGTGTATCCGATGGGGTTCTTCACTGAACTCAGCTGATCGTGGTTAATTTGGTTGGACCAATGAAGACACAGTCATGACTGAATTCAAGGCAGCAGCAGTGCTCTGCAGAACCTTCTGATTACATCAGATAAATGTTTTATTAAAGTGAACTGATCTTTCTGCTTTGCTGTGTCAGCTCTCTCTTCCCACTGTTCTCAAGGAAGCAGAATACAGAGCTGCTGAAGTCCAACAGATTTGCAATTCACACCATAGGTAATCTTTCATGAACGTGTGATGCTTCTGGGTGCTCTTCAACTAGCTTATAAGGCCACCGATTTATAAATCAGCTTGCAGAGCTCAGATCTGTGGATAAGGGCACCTGGTGAATACAGGCTGCCCTGTGCTCAGCACCAGCCCAGCCCCATGCCCCCAGCCATGGAAGCACAGCAACCAAGGGACAGCATCTTTGTTCTGGGGCCTGGTCCCCACATAAACCTCAGTATTCTGTGCTGTTAGCTCAGTTGGAGTCTCCACAAAGACACTGTGTTTTGGAGAAACTCGTTAAAAATATCTATTTTATTTTTAAAAGAGTCTCTGAGGTCTGTAGGCATTTGTTCTTTATTTATTCCTTGAGCCCAAGCTGCAATTTTTTACCCTTTTTCTGTCTGACTGTAGCCAAAAAAGCCATTACAAACCTTGGCCTGCAGCTCTTTGTGAGTCAGTGTCTGGTTTTACAGCGGAGCACAGGCCGGAGGTACCAGTGGGGCTGTTTACATCGGATCCCATTAATTAACTGCTGAAGGTATGCTTTGGGTTTACATCACCTCATTGTTATGGGGCTGTGCTCATCCTGGCAAAACACAGTTTATTTCAGCTGCTGCCCTCTCTTTCCCTTCCAGCTGTTCATGTCCAGGAGCCCACACTGCTGTGCCCCAGCATGAAATTTGGGTGTTTTAGCCAGAAAACCCAAACTGCTGTCCCAGCCCTCACACTAGTTGCGGCTGGGAGAGCATCTCCAGGAGGAAGGAGGGAGCGGTGCTGGGCACGCTGCCCGAAAGCTGGGTACCAGCATACGGAGCAGCTCCTGTGCTGCTCTCTGTGCATCCCAGCGCTCTGCTGGGTTGGCCACGTGGCTGCAGTCCTCTGCAAACATTGCTCTGCTGCCTCAGAACAGCTGAGCTTCCAGCCCCGTGTATTGATTGGCTCACTGCTAATTATTCATTTGGAGAAATCAGTGGTGATGCTTCAATAGGGATTTTTATTTTTAACCAGCAAAACCGTCACAAGTGTTGGGCTTCCCAAGTGCAGCAGTACTGCTGGTCTTTGAGGTGAACTGCAGATGTGAGCAGGGCCTGGAAGCCCTCCTGATAATTCAGTGTAATAATGATGTTAGCGAGGGCCACGTAGCTAATTGGGTTGTGAATGAAACGAATTGCACAGCCACAGCATTACCACGAATGCTTAGAACCAGTGAAAACAGATTGCCCTGGAAGGAAACCAGTCATTGTATCAAAATGACCATAACATCATGCATGTATTTATTGCCAAGTATGTTGGCTTTTGGTTGATTTGACACAATACAGCCTCAGCTGCTCTCTGCAGTTGGCACAGTGTCAGGAGGCTGTGCAAAATAGGGACTCCTATCCCCCAGGTTTTTGGAAAGGAGGTGAAAAAAGAAAAAGTCAACGTGAGGTATATTTACAGCCACGTCTTAATTACACAAGCGAGGAGTTTGATGGATTTGGTGTGATTTTTATTTCCTCTCTACAAGGAGGGGATATCTTCTGGGGGATGTGTTCCTAAAGCCTCTCTCCTATTCCTCCCCATGACCTCCTCGTTACCCCAGCCGGGGATGACAGATGTGCTCAGGGGAGGGAGGTGTAAAGGAGGAGTGACTCACACAGCACGGAACCCCCAGGAAAAAAAAATATTCTCAATGGAAAGAAGTGTTGGAGCAGCAGCTTTATCTTGGCCACGCACTGCTTTCTCCCTGGGCTGACTTAGAATTCAGTACCATGCAACCCAGCTGCTCTTGGGGAGGAATGCACCAGGAGCACCGTGCTTTGGTGCAGGCGCTGTGGCCCTGAGCTGCTGGCACCTGCGTGGGGGGGACGAGGGGCAGCTGTCCCTGTGGCAGCAGGGGATGGAAACTCCCTCAGGCAGCGGCAGTGCCAAAGTTCAGCTGCGGCTGTGGGATGCCCCACTGGGGCAGAGGCACGAAGCAAACAATGTCAGTTTATACTCGTGTGGGTATGCAAGTAGCAATTCAGTGAAGCATCACCAGGAAAGGACACTTCTGTTTCATA
>JAOWBP010053646.1:0-10839 GCA_028571105.1 Tragopan temminckii
CAAGCGGGCTTTAGCCTTCCTCGTCGCATCCCTGCAGACCCTGACAACATTTCTATATTCTTCCCAAGTGGTCAGACTCTTTTTCCACATTTCATGGGCCGCCTTCTTTCCTTTAAGTTTGCGCACGAGCTCCTTGCTCATCCACGCAGATCTCCTGCCACCCTTTCCCGATTTCTTCCTCACAGGGACAGGATTCCCTGGAATCGTAAACACACACAAACACACACACACAAACCCAGAGACTTATGCATCATAAAAAGATGAAACTGGCCCAGGGTACAGCCTGGAGCATTACCTTGTAGCCATCTGCTATGTTAAATGTTTGGTGTGATCCCTGGGCCTGGCCAACTGCCATCCTTCTGACCATTTTCCCCACCATAGTGACTAGCTCAGCAACATCTGCATGGGCAAAGTCCTTTGTGGTTAGATTAGTCCTGAAAGGAAGCTGTAAATGGTCAAAGGAGCTTTCAGCAAGTAGATAACCTTGGCTCATTCATTTCTATATGGATAATTTGTCCTTAGACTCCTAATGACAGCACAGTATCTTGTTATATTCTTTTCTTTGCAAGAATGCTATTTTTAGAAATTAAATGTGCAGCTCAAACTGGAAGTTCATACTGCCATAGTCTAATTTCAGGAGAAGGATTTAGCCTTTGTGCTCCTACATCCGCCTGTCTTTTTCAGTACTACCTAATGAGAATGCCTTCGTAGCTAAAGGCAGGAAGAAATCAGTCACATATGCAGATCTCCCTTTTGCATGTCTTCTCTCTCTTTGTCCTGCACTCTCTCCTTTAATTGAGCTAGAGAGAAAACATTTAGTGATCTCTCTCCCTCTTTCCTCTCATTAGGCAAATGATGACATATTCTTTTTCCAGAGTGCCTTTAGAAGCATGCCATAGCAGCCACTGCTCATTATCAGCACTGGGAAAAGAAAAAACTTGTGACTTGATATTGAATTTATGTAGATGCACATAAATGAGAAGACAGTTCCTTGAAATCAGATGTAACACAGCAGTGAAAAATCAATGGTGAGAGATCAGAATCCAGCTCAGCAACTGTTTTGAGCTTCTGTAACTGCAGGTAATCTTATACCCTTATCATTTCTAAGGGAAGTAAGCCTCAGGATAATGATATGAGCAGATAAGTGTCAGGCATATTACATTAATTTTGGATATTATAAGATATATTTCACCTAACTTTGAGGGTCTATTTTCAGATTTGCTTATCTCACTTTTGCCTACTGTAGTACAAAGGAAAGCGCAATAGCAGAGAAGCAAAGCTCTAGGCTGCACTTTCTCAAATGCAACAGTGATTAACACAGGAACAAAAGAAAGAATCTGCTTACCTTCAGAAGATCTCACGTACACAGGGATTTCCAGTGAAACCCCCTAGCCTCCATTGCCAACCCTTAAATGAGGTCTGGGAAGAGGTGGATCCTGGCTCCACCCCTTCCGGTCATCAGTGGCATTGCATGCACCTGAGCTCCCCTGGGTTGGTCCTGCCTTCCCACTAGGTGCTCAATCACTGGTTCATGCTGTGACTTAGCATTTCTGCTACATCTACATACTGACATTTCCTTATGCAACAAATTCTTTTCTGTACATGTGAAACTGGAACAGTTCTTTTTTTAAAAAAATTTTTCCTGACCTTTCTACTTTTTTCTTTCTATCATTATTTCTTCCTTTGTTTCTTCTTTCCTTCCTTTCCTTCCTTCTCTTTCTCTTTCTCCCTGTCATCCTTCTCTGAAAAACTGTGCTAGTGAGCTCTAATAATCTCTATATACTTTAGTTACTGCTATTAAATACAATCAAACTTATCACACATTTTTTTACTTCTTTTTATTACCATAACAATATTATCAAATCTTACAGTCACATTATTGACCTACATTGCATTTCTCTAGAGCTAAAAAATGATAATTAGCCCACAAACAATATAGGTTTCTGTATATATTAAAAAAAAAATAGTTTTAAGCACTAATTTGAACAACCCAGGCTAAGAGGAATAAAAAACTTAATATTCAACAGAGTGAATGGAAAGATGGCTAAATGCAAAAAGGATGCATGCAATAGTAACTGCCTACAATTCAAATGCATTATAAAGAAAGCAGTGTTCCTATAAATGTGAAGCCTGAGTTTTAATGTGTCTACTGACTTCCATCAAACCTGTTAAAATTCTTTAAGCCATTCTTTAATTAGCAACACCTAACTATATCTGAGACTGAGACAAACATTATGACCCTCATAGGAAAGAATAAACTGAGGCATGGAGGAATAAAGTGGCCAGTAGAAGACCACCAACCCACAGTTCCATCTAAAATAAACTAAAATAGATAAAAGCCTGAGTGAAACTTGAGCCCTGAGTGGGTGATCTGTGACTGCAACAGCCACAGTCTTTGGTTCCATCTGCTTTGGTCTTGCTTCCTCACAAACCTAAGTCCCTGGTCTCTTATGTTGGCCAAATTTGGAGGGCAAGTTTCAGTGCCCACTGTGTATGGGGGCATTACTTCAAGGTGTATGCCATGGCAGTGTGTGTGCACATAGAATTTACAGGCAAATAGCATCAGGACCTGAAGTATGTGCAAAACTCGGGATGATTTCCGGGAAGGAAGAGCTGAGCCCAGTATCCCTCACCAGCAGAGCTTGCAAGGCAGCCTCCATGCTGATTCAATCACTGGCCTCTCTGCTGTGGTTGTCAACAAAGGTGCCAATTAGTGCCAGTTCTGATGATGATTTTTGTGATGCCAACACCTGTCCACTATGAACTGGACTGCGAGCACAATCACATTTCCCATCAGATGCAGAACAGCTGTCAGGTGATAGCAAGGCTGAATGATATATTAGCTTCTGTGCACATTAGTAAATCAGACAGGCTGTATTGTCTCTAAAATGCCTTTCATGTCAAATTATTTTCTCTCTTTAATAATGCAACTGACTTTATTCCCTTGATTTTGATGTGTTTTCTAGCTTATAGATGATTTATTCATATAATATCAAGTAGCACTGTGTGACAAAACAATCTCAAATGCAAGTATATCCAGATTTTAAGCCAAATTGTGTGATAATAAGCCCATCTGACTTCCCGCACAATTCCAGCTTGATGGACACAGAGACATGTACAAAGGAGTGTTTGCAATAGACATGTGCAGATTTTGAATATGGGTAGATTTGAATACAGTGCTTCCCTACGGAGCGCAAAAGGATGCAGATGTAAAACAGGGATGTATGCATATATTTGCAGAGATACTGACCTGAAGACCATCAAACATGGAGGAATTAGTGATCCACACAGCAATTTCCCTCTGCAGGGGCAGATTTGCACTGTGTTCCACACTGAGCACAACCTTCAAGTCTGTGCTATGTGCTGTGCATCTGCTCTTTGCAGGACAGACCTCACCAGATAACAAAGCAGCCTATGGGCAGCTCTCGCTTGGTACTGTCAATTGCATCACCTGATTGTCCTTGCCTTTAAGTGGAATAGCAGTGACAAATTCCCACATGCATATCTTTTTAGTTTGACAGTAGAAATGGTAAGCAGAATTATTTTCTTTTAGAAAAGCCCTAGAAGTACTCAAAAGACTAGAATACTGGGTAATTTTTCTATGCAAAAGTTCTACACAGGATGCTGTGCCCCGCTTGGAGGCCCATCATGGGGATCCCAGTATTCAAAGGAACAAACGACTACGTGTAATGCACTCATTTTCTCTACAGTATTAACTACAGTAAATTGTATTTTAACCAATACTTCATGGTACCTTTCTTACAGGGATTACAATAAACCAGCTCCTCCTGGTGCAAAGCCATGGGTGTGGGAATGTGTGTGCTGCACATGGTCAGCTGTGTTTTGACTTCTCTCTTTTAGGATCTTACTTCAATATGAAACATTTTCCATCAGCTGAATTATTATTTTCAATCTGCCATTAATTTAAAGAATATCCCATGCTTTGAGATGTGACTCATGGTTTTGCAGGTCCAACATTTTACATTCAGATTTTATTCTTAACGTCCTTCCTTCATTAGTGAAAGATTTCACAGCAATGCCCAACCATAATCTGATTTACTGAAGGTAAGTGAGGAAAGTGGGTACCTCTTAAAAGTTCACTGCAACCTGGTATACTGGTTCACAAGGTACAGTTGATTATTTTGGTAATTTTTCAAAACAGAATTACTGTGATCACCTACTGGAAAAAATCTATTTCATGAAATAACTAAATAAAGCTGCCTAATGTATTCAAGGTAGTTCCCATGTTAAATAGTGTGTGACACGGTAACAGCATTTTGCATAATCAGGAGCAAATTGAAAAAAAGTGTAAGAAATGCCACTGTCTTCTACAGATATTTGGTACTCTCTCTCTAAGAACTGCTGGAATTGTATGTGCCATTACATGCTGAAACTCCTCTCAGCACCCTGGGTTTTCTACTCAGTCATTCCATAATTTATTTTTAAAGATTGGGTAACAACAGCATATATTTTATTTCTTAATAACAGAATTATATATGGTCCAATTTCTTTGTAATTCACATAAAAATCCATGGATCTGAACTGTGAACAATAATTCACTGAAAAACAGTTTTGCTTATTGTTTTCTGGAGGCTTCATAATCTGTTCATATTTCTGCAGAAAAGAGCTACTTGTTGTCATTTTAGTTTCAGGAGCTATTAGCTAAATCACAAGGAACTCACTATAAACTTTAAATATTATTCAGTGGATTTCTTTTAGACACATGGAAAACATTCATTTCATAAATGCCTACGGAAATTAGCACCCTTCAGGGATCTTCTTTTTTGTAGTTTTGCAAAACCTCTGAAGTTTCGAAATTGGTCACACATTGTCAATGCATTCAAAAAGCTATTCTGCATTTCCATTGCAAAACAAAGGATGTATCTATAACTTCTAGTGGAAAATAAGACCACCTAAGAAAAAGGAAAAAAACAAAAACCATTTTTTTTTTTTCACTCAAGGCTTGGAAAATATATCTGGGGCATGTTCATTTTCTCTCTCTCGGCCAAAGCAGAATGGGTTTTCTCAGCAAGATACTGCATGTAAAGTACCACAGAGATATTTTTTCAGATGTATTCTCTAGATGGTGAAGAAAAAAGAGGTTCCATATGATTTCTACTTATGAGTTCTTATTCAAAGCCATGTACGTCTACTTCAGCCAGCTATACTTGAAGATGTGTATCTTTTGGAATCATAATTTGTTTTTCTTTAATAATCATGAATGTCTTTATTATATAACTTGTTATGCTCTTATGTAACAGCAGATTTCTCATATCTCATGTGGAATGAATACAAGTGCATGTCATAATAATAAAGGAGCATATTGTATACTCATGTTTTGATTTTTAAGCACAGCATTTTTTCTACTGTAATAATAAGATTTAACACGAGGGCCAATTTAACAAGATTTAAGACAACAAATTGTGACAGTTCCATATATTAATTGAATTGCTAACAATCAATGGGATATAGTGCAAATTCCTTTGCCTTCAAACAGTTCCGCATTCTCAGGGACTCACATACAAAGTGTCGTGTGTTGGAATTAATTCTTTGTATTATGCAGCCTTTCAAATGGAAGCTGAAAAATTTACATTTTAAGCCATTTTGATGAAGTGCATTATCTGTTGCAGTTCAATGCTCTATTTCTTGAAATTAGATGCATTATGTACCTTCTGTTAGCAATTATTCCTATTTTTAAATCTGGAAAATATTGATAGAAACTGGGTCATGTAAGTAGGAAAATGTATAGTAAAAGTCTTCTGCTCCATGTGGATATACCTGAAAAAAATAACATATGTTTTGTCTCTTTGATTAGCTTAGACGTTTGAAATCTAGGCAGGATCCCCAGTCTGAACATTAACGCAGGATGAGATTTATTCTATACAATTTCATCATCTTGTTACAACCTTTGTCAAAAGACAGGAAGAGGGAACCTTGTGCCATTTTCAGTTCTTGTTTAATATCTTCTTCAAAGGAAAATGCTGTCAGGATATTAAACTCATCTGTTCTTTTGGATAATAAGGATGTAATGTACCATTTTGACCTTTTCAATTGCTGTATTTCAAATTGCTGCTCGTTAGATTTTTTTTTTCTTGATTAAAGTCCTGCTAACCTGTAGAAACAGAATAGAAAAAAACCTAGTCAAGACACAGCATATCAAGCATGATCAAGACAGAACCACATATTTTTATAGCTTAAAGGCTATAACAGTCATTAACACTTTATATACTAGATCATTGATGCATTCAGTCATAACACAGAAGCTAAAATTATGTTTACTTAACTTTTCCTCATGACAATTCAGAGTCTTGAGTTGAACAATTTGTATTTAGTTCAAGGCTTAATTATTATGATGTGAAATACTCTATTTTGGGAAGCTGTGGAAAAGTTTCAGAGGAAAAGTTTTTTAAGAACTGTAATTAAATGATAATAAATATGACTAGGACAAAGATTCTTCTTGGTTGATTTATAAATTCTTAAATTTAAAAATTGATATAAATTGTAATATTGTACATTATCTTCAAGTCTAATCTCCTGCATGGCATGGCCACAATTTCTCTTTCAGCCTCTCTAGCTTCAGTAAGAGATGTAATATATTGTAGCTTTCAGAAGGATAAAAATTGCTCCAACTTTTAAAAACTCACACTGTTAACTATTGTTGTTGGGGGGAGGGGATGGAAACGACAGATAGAATGGAATTCTTGACTCCAGCTAGTTATACATTCCTTCCTTCTAAATTAGATAGCTCTTAATTGTCAGAAATACCATTTGCCTGTAGGTACCTGCAGTCTTCTCATTCTACACTAAGTCAGTAGATAGAGCTTCTCTTGTGTCTTGCTCTTGATGTATTTTCACTAACTTTTTTGTTTGTTTCAGAACTCTTTTTATGTACATCTTTCTTATTTTTAACATCCTTTTCAACATAACATATTGACACATGACTTTCCAGTAAAGTCATAAAAATATGAACAAACAGTTCTTCCTCAATTCTTGGTGACTGTTTAAGTCTCCCAAGGGTTACATTGGTCTTCAAATAGCATCCCCCTCTTCAGCTTATTGTCTATAGTGACACTGTGTCCTTCTCAAAATTACAGCTTTTCTGGCTAACTCAGGAGAAAATCAGACTAAAAGTAAAGGAAACTATTAATTAAAATAAAATAATTATAAAAAAAAAAACAGTAAAATGACATAATCTGTCCTTCTGCATGCCATTTAAGAAAAAGTCAATACACTGCTCATTTACATTCAAAGTTTGGTTTTGCTATGCGTAAGTAATTTTATTACTGGGACTTCCAGCTGGAAGTTTAAGACAGATTGGTTTCCTCTTTGTTTTCAATAGCCTATAAGCATAACAGTGAAGTGGTTTTGCCTGTTATTAACCTCTGGCCTAGAGAACCTCCCAGCTTGGGACTGGCGTTGCAGAATTAAACACACACTCAGCGATAAAATTACTGTTAATGGTGCCCTGGAGAGAGAATACCTCAACTTCGGTGTCGATGTTATGATTGTCTCCTAAGGGACTGTGCTGTCTATTAGAGCAATTTGTTAACTGTTTACTCTATTATGTCTCTATAGATCAGTAAGCATTGTAAAATCACTAGGAAATAATCTTTGTCTTAGCACTTACCAAACCAAAATGTGCAGCAGCAGAACTGCACTGACGGAACACAGGAAACAGTCTAGTCTGGGCAGTGAAAGACACAGTTAATCTCTTTTAGGTGGTTTGTATCACACCCACAAGTATTAAGAGATGAACACTGGGATGCTGTGACAGGTAACAATTCACTTGGCCCTCTGTAGGAAAACAGATTAGTATCACTAAGAAGAGCAATAGCTTAAAGTTCTGAGTATAATACACTATCTTAGACACATTTTTTTTACCTGAGTCTGAACATTAGTATTAATGAAAACAATATTTCCCTAGAAAAGAAACAGACCTCCAAGGAACAGTTTAGCTGCAGGTTATGCCAATTGGTTTGCGCTATAATGTTGAGTCTTGGGAGAAGACAAGTCATCAATCAGGAAGAGGTTACAATGAAACTAGATACTGTATTTACTATTTTTCTGACTTTCAATTGCTATATACAGCTCAGTACTGAAAGGAAGGAGCAAAGTCAAAGCAAATAATTCACTGTTCAAAAATCTAGTATTCATGTGTGCCCACAAGTGGGTACGCAGACCTGCACATGAATTCGCATTTATGACTGAAACATGAACTTGCAATCTTTTCTAGTTTCTATATATTCAAAATAGCAATATGGCATAGCACTATACAATATCCTGTTCTGCCATGTAGGTGCCTTCCAAAAATAAAATACATTTGTATAGTGTTTTTAATTGGAGGAACTAGAGACTATAGCTATGAACTAAGTACTGTTGCATTACAGTAAGTATGCAAAATGTAAGGAGTGCCGGAAAGGCACTGTCCTTTCCAAATCCCAAGAGATTCTGAGATTATAGATTCTGTGAATCTATAAATTTATTCAAGGAAAAATGCACTGGACATGGCTACTTTGACCATCTACATCAGTAATCCAAATCTGTTTAAAGATAATAAATGTTTTGTTTGGAGGTATTATAAAATCAGTTATCCATAAAATTGAGTCATATGGCTCTTCCTCTTCTAAGAATGAGATTGCTGTCACCTACCCTACTTTAAAAGTGCTTCAAGGAGAGCTACATAAATACATCCTACAGATAGCAGGGCTGGCAACCTTTTTTTTTTCTTTCGCTAAACATCAAGCCTACATAAACTTCAGTATCACTGATTTTGTTTTATTTTTGAGGGATGGGTAAAAGTGGGCTTGGAGAATAACAAATGCACAAATACCAAAATGAGAGTAAAATCTAATTAAATAAACATAGACAGTTGAGATATCATCATTGTAGAATCATAGAATGGTTTGGGTTGGAAGGGACCTTTAAGATCCAAACAGTTCCTAGTTCCAACTCCCCTGCTTCCAGAGAGGGGGCATCCACAACCTTGCTGAGCAACCTGTTCCAGCGTCTCACCACCCTCACATTAAAGAATTTCTTCCTGGTATCTAGTCTAAATGTACCTTCTTCCAGTTTAAAGCCAATTCCCCTTGTCCCGTTGCTACGTGCCCTTCTAAAATGCCCCTCCCCAGCTTTCCTGTAGGCCCCCTTCAGGTACTGAAAGGACATTACATGGTCCCCCTGGAGTCTTCTCCAGGCTGAAGAGACCCAGCTCTCTTCCCCCTACTCACAGGAGAGGTGCTCCAGCCCTCTGATAATCTTTGTGGCTTTCCTCTGGACCTGCTCCAACAGGTTCCAACAGTTCCACATCCTTCTTGTGTTGGGACACTCACTCCAGGTGGGGTCTCACAAGTGTAGAGTGTAGAGGAGCAGAATCATCTTTGTCAGCTCACTGGCCATGCTTGTCTTGATGCAACCCAGAATACAGTTGACACTCTGGGCTGCAAACACAGCCTCTTCATGTTGAGTCTTTCATCAACTGACACCTCCAAATCCTTCTTCTCAGGGCTGCGCTCAAGACATTCTTTGCCCAGCCTGCAATTATGCTTGGGATTGCCTTGACCCAGTTGCAGGACCTTGCACTTGGCTTTTCTGAACTTCATGAGGTTGGCATGAGCTCATCTCTCAAGCCTATCCAGGTCCTTCTGCATCACATCCCTTCCTTCTAACTGCACCACTCAGCTTGGTGTCATGTGCAAACTTGCTGAGGGTGCACTCAATCCCACTTTCCATGTCGCCTACAAAGATGTTAAATAGCACCAGTCACAGCACTGATCTCTGAGGAACACCACTCATCACCAGTCTCCATTTGGACATTGAGCCATTGACCGCAACTGCAACTGCAACTGCAACCACTGAGTGCGAACATCCAGCCAGTTCCTTATCCAGCAAGTGGTCCGTCCATCAAATCCATTTTTCTCCAATTTGGCAACCAGGATGTCATGTGGGACAGTGTCAAACACTTTGCACAAGTCCAGGTAAATGACATGAGTTGCTGTTCCTTTATCCACTGACACTGTAACTCTATCATAAGAGGCCACCAAGTCTCTCAGGCATGACTTGTCCTCAGTGAAGCCATATTGGTTACCACTAATCACCTTATCTTTATTTTCCATGCGCCTTAGTAGGGCCTTCAGGAGGATCTGCTCTGCGATCTTGCCAGGCACAGAGCTGAGACTGTCTGGCCTGTAGTTCTTTGGATCTTCTTTTTTTCCCTTCTTGAAAATGGGGGTTATGTTTCCCTTTTTCCAGTCAGTGGGAATTTCACCAGATTGTTTCTTGACAGAAATAGCAGGTGATAGCTTAACTTTTCAGGGGATTCTGGCTTTTATTTAGAAAAATACAATTTAAGTAGGAAACTCAGATTTCCGTCAGTCCCCTAAAGAAAGGACAGGGATTTTATGTGACAGGAGATATGACACTGTACATGAAATATTTTTACATGCTTCCAAATATTTTACCAGTAAGCCAAACTCTAGAAAACTAATTTAAATTTATAGATGGATTTCTTCTTTTTCTTGTTTTCCTTATTTTTTTTCTTCCTATCATTTCTTCTGAGCTATGTATGTATCATCGTAGCAATCAGCTTCCCTGATAACTAGATAGACTGGATTACCCAGGAGGAATTTTCCATACTAATTTTTGCTCTTTAAAACTAGATGTCAAGAGGGTTTATTCAAAACTGATTCTCTAAATATCACTTTAGGCTTGTCTTCAAATTCAGCTTTGTCAAGCCATTAAATCCTTATGTTTACATTTATTTCATTCCAATTTCCTTTGCTTCCTGTAGGCAACATAACAGTTACTGACTTTAAAAACAAAACAAAACAAAACAAAACAAAA
>JAOWBP010053647.1:0-47450 GCA_028571105.1 Tragopan temminckii
TTAATCCTAGTCTAGTTAATACTAGACCAGGCTGCCCAGGGCCCCATCCAATCTGGCCTTGAACACCTCCAGGGATGTTGGTGTCTCCTCCCTTTTCATGAGGACAGCATATCATATCATAAAAGAAGTGGGAATGATTGTCAGCCTTACGATACATTTCCATTATTCATCCGGTTAATTTTTTTTAATTTTTAGAAAAACTAAGTCTCCTGCAGTTATAAATCTGGTAAAACGTATAGCTTTGCACAAAATCAGAAAAGCATGAATGTGAGCTGTCAGGGTGACAAAGGAGGCTTGGAAGAGGGTTCAGGTCACTGGGAAGTCATTCACTTACTACGAAAAGCTGTTGGACAATTCTGAGAAAAAGCTTGCCAAAATGCGCTGGGAAATATGAAGTTGCCTGGTCCTAACAAGAGAATGGTGTGTGCACATCCCTGCAGTGCTGGTAGGAGCTCCCCATGGGCCCTGCCCTGAGATGGCTATGCTAGGGGGAGTTTAAAGAGCTGTACAGAGAAAACCAAACCCTGCAGAGATCGAAATCAATTTCCCCAGAAAAGCTATAGGGGGAAAAAGAACTAAAAAGGAGAAGCAGTTTTCAACGCAACTGTCTTCTTCCTGCCATAACAATGTCTTTCACATTGCCAGCAAAATAAATCCAAATTGTCACCGCAAACACACGCCTCTCAGGAAGTCTGCCCTCACTACTGGTTTCAAACAGTTGCCAGATTTTTGCAGTGCTGAATTAATTCCTGCCTTGAATCTCAGGGTTACAGTGAGCCACTGCCTGGTCTGTGGCGTGGGGCCGGCAGGGCTCGGGCTGTGCTCTGTGCCATCCCACCCCTCCCTGGGGCTGCGGGGAGACCCAGGCAGTGCATGCGGTCCTTCCTCTGCAGCCAGTCATCTTTCCCACATGGGCTCGCAACATTTAGGAGAAGAAAAGTGTTGGTAGGACACCTTTCACAATAATAAGTACGAATTGCAGCACTTCTGTGAATTTAGGTCAATGCATCACCCTTAGAGCGCATTATAAATTCATCAGAATCACAGCCTGAAGAGATTTTTTTTTTCTTTGGCATCAGCTGCTTTTAGCTATGCCACAGATCTTTAGCAGAATTTAAACTCCAGATTAAGTATTGATTGAGTTTAAATAAATTATAATATGTTGTAACCAGAAAGCTGGGCCGTGACTGGAGCAGACAGTTTCCCTTTTTACCTCCCTTTCCACTTCAAATATTAACGCGTTTATTCACTGCGTTATGACTGTAATGAACAACCAGTTCAAAAAGGTATAATACTGAAGTAAATACTAATTTAAGCAGCACCTTCAGCTACTTGACATATGAATAAAGTTATAAACCACGTATGAAATAAATACATTAGCTTAAAGGATGATGTGAACAGGAATAATTCCTAAAGAACTAGCTATGAGGGAAAAGTAAACCACAAATTGCACCTTCTGTTAACGTTTGATTCAACTTCCGATACACTATTCCTTTTTTTAAGGTACAAAAATATCTCCGTAATGATGTCTACCAACAAACTGTAACAGAATGATACACTTTTGTATCGCGTTCAGTCGCATCAGCTGCTTGTGCATTCGGCACGTTATTTCTGGACCACTAACAGATGAGCGTGTCCTTCTAAACTATATTGAATAGGAACAGAGAACTCTCAAGAGCAGGTATTCAAAATGTAACCAAGATGTCATTACCAAAGCTGGCTGAAGAGTGAAACAGGCCCAAACTTTACGGACAAGAAAACAACAACTATGCGCTGTACTGCTAAAAGAGGACAAGAGGACACATAAGGACATATAGTTTTGTGTTTGACCTATTTTGGTTGATTTAATTTTCAGATTCTGTAAGCCAAGCTCCAGTGAGTTCCTGAGGAAAAAATTCTAACTGGCATTTTAGTGTGAGTCAAACCTCACACAAAAAGTGCTTTGTGCATCAAGATAACATTAGGAGCTGTCTAGCTGCACGTACCAAAGGGCCAGTACGAACAAAGCAAAACAGAGCTGTAATGGACTTCTAATAGCAATAATACTTTGCACTTCTGTAGCTTGTTCCAGACGGAGATCTCTGAGTGCTTTGCAGGGCATAACAAGCCTATTAGTTGGAAACTCCAGCAGAAAATGATTATTGCAGTTTTACTGATGAAGAAACTGATGCACAGAGAAGTTAATGCCCTCTGTAAGATCACACAGCCACCGGGATGCCAGTGCGTTGTCAGAAACCCCAGGCTATTTGTCAGACCCCTGCAAAGGCACTAATTCCATACTCCAAACAAACCATCTGCCAGCCAAGTTGTATGTTTGAGTAATATTTCCTCAGTTTCACAAACAATAAAATGCATCTTTTCATTCAGAGGTAGCTTATTTCCTGTTGGTATTCCTACCAAGATGATGACAGGAACATTCATTCTTTTAATGAAAATACAGACAGTTCAGGCTATGAGAGCATTTCAGATAAAGCCCACAATTTGGAAAGAGTGACTGAAATTGCATATATCACCATATTGCATCTAGACATACAGTGTGACAAACTTTATTCCAGCTGACATGGTGAGCAATTGCCCGTTTTAAGAGGCATCCTTAGAATTTTACCAGCAATATTCTCTTCAGGCTGTACACACCCTGTTATTCTTTTGACTCCTAAGTCATTCACTGTGAAAAGAAGTGGCAAGCTTTGAATATGACTTTTTTTTTTTTTTTTTAGTTGCCGTTCTAGTTGTTTTCTAGTGAACAGCTGTGATATTTACAGCTTTCTTTGCATTCTCTGCTAAGGAAGATGTGATTGCTTTATTCTGAAAAATGTAATAAATGAATGAATTTTCCAAACATCTCTTTTTCTACTTAGATATCGCACTGCAGTTAGAGTAAGCCAGCCCTTCTTTGAGGCATTAGTAAAACCAAGAGGCAATGGAGTTACATTTTGCAGTGCTGTAAACTTCCACGTGCCTACATCTAACTTAACCACCACTGAAATCATCTTGGGATTTAACCCTGGGGAAGCCCAACTTCTGTCTGGCCAAGCAGGGGTTCTAGAAGTGCATTGCCTCAGGGGAGTATCCAAAAGCCTTCAGAGATTAGTACAGAAATGTCACAAAGCCGAGCATTTAGCCTAAGCCCCATCTGCAAGTAGGACTGCGTGTCCAGTTGACATACGTGTAGCCCTGGGGACACTGAGAAACAGCGGCAGAGGAATGAGGGACTGAGTTCAAAGATCAGGAAGTAACAGGAGACAATAACAGTTCTACCTGCTATACTGTAAGAAGAAGTAGGAATTTGCCATTTCAGAAGAGTTTCCTTAATCCAAAATTGCTGCCCAGGGATATGTGGGACCTTCTCATGACCTGGATCATATGTGTCCAACCCACTAGTTTTATGTGTTTGTTGCCCTTTTAAAATGTTTTACTAAAAAAATAATAAAAATAAGTTTTGTTACATATATACATTAACTATATTATATATTTTACATGCAGCCCAAGATGATTCCTCTTGGGCTCAGTGTGGCCTACATAAGCCAAAAGGTTGGACACCTATGGTCTGCATGTAAGCTGTTATTCTGGGCGGATGAAACACACTTCAATTCAGTAATTCACCCAAAAAATCCCTATGCACCTTCTGTTATTAAACAATAGATACTTTAGTTGGAGAATGAGGTTCTGGTAGTATATGCTTGTATTTTCCATGCATGTTATATCATGTATCATTTTCTGTAGATATATATGTGAAAACACTCAGGAAGAAAAAGCAAAAGGAATTGCTAACAGCCCTTGCAGTGCTAACCTTTTAGGGTCATGGCTCAGTGGGGTAAAGAAGACTAAGAGTTCTGCTTTTTTACAGCATGAGTATTTGAATGATTTCTAAATGTGGTGACCTATTGCTAAGAAACTTTTAGGTTTTTGAAAGGAAAATTCAGCAGCATAGCATATCCCTTTCTCTGCTCTCCTGTTCTTTAGGGGAATAACAACATTCCACATCTTTGCATAGAGAACTGCTATAATGTACAGACTCAGTCCATAGAGTGGTCACTACAATATCCATACCTGATACTCTAAAAGTGATGTATGTGTTTATGATGCTTTTCCGGTGCCTTTATTCTTAAGTTCTCTTGCTTTCTCATCTTGTGAAAGCCAAATAAATTTTATATTTATAAAACAAAGAGCAGCCACCAAGGCCTTGACATCTCAGCATTAGCTCATATTTGATAGACTTCTGCAGATACTGCTGCACAAACGCAAGAGCTATGTGATGACAGCTAGCTGCATTTGAAAATTCTTTGGCCCAAAAGCCTGGCAAGAATCTGAGACGAAGTGTTAAAGCAACCTGACAGAAATCCCCTGCAGCGTTTGAGAAAAAAACTCCAGCCCTCCCTCTTCCCAGCTAAACCCTGAAACAAGGTCAGTGCACTAAAAGGCTCTGAAAGTAATTTTTTATAAATAAATATCCTGGGGAATTAGTGAAGCAAGTCACATCCCTGAAATAAAGGTAGTTATTTGTATGCAAGCATTTCCTTTACATGTTGGGGGGTAGCACACATCAGTCAATGTGAGATTAAATGCAGATCTGACTGCATGCTATGGAAGAAAGCAATATTTTTTCTCAGGAAGAAAACTGGGATCAGAAACTTGAATTAGTGAATTGTTTAAATGTACACCTAACGCTAAGCCTGTAAACAGTCCCACCTCTTCCAACATGCCGGTGTTGCAGATCCCAGAACCAGCAGTCGTAGTCCTAACAAGCAAAGTCAGTGGTGCAGCAGTAAATACAGGAGTCTACCAAATATGAGCTGATACTGAGATGTCAAGGCTTGGTGTCTGCTCTGCTCCCCAGATTCAGGCTCCCTGATATTCACCTCTGGTTGCCTGCTGTCAGTTGTAGAAAATGTCCCTTTTACCCAGATGATCAGCTTTACTGCACAGTAACAATTCCTTTTCTTTCAAAAGGAACCAAAGTTTCAATCTCGTCTGAATGCAGTCAATAGCAACCGTTCCTTTGGTCAACAGAGTATGACTTACAACACAAACATTCACTGTAAATCTAACTAAAGCAAGCGACGAAGGGGATTTTCTGGGGAAAAGAGTTCTTTTGGAAAGGATGTAAAAATTCAGAGAATTTACGTATTATTTGGTGACATCACTTCCAGGCTTGCACCTAGCTTAAAATGGCTTTCTGAATATTATTTCAACCCTTTTTTCCCCCACTTTAATTTTATATAGAGTCATTTCTTATACAGATTTCATTTGCTTAAAGGAGAAGAGTATGGAATAAAGGGAATCATTAAGGCACAGATCCACTTATCTCTACTGTGTCTGTGATGTTGCTCCCCGAGCAGCAGTAATCTCTTACACTCTGGAAACTTGCACAGGTTTCTCACAGGAGAAGCACAGCATCTGAACCAGTGTGAGCACAGCAGTCAGCAACTGAAAGAGATATATGAAAGCAAAAACCAAAACTAAACAAAAGTCCAAATCAAAACCTTTGAATTTCTCTTCTGTGAGAATATCAAGTAACGATCATTTAATTGGTGAAGATATTCAGGCCTTCTTATTTTGGAGGTTATTTCCTAAAGTTTAAAATGCAACTAAAAAGCTTAGAATTCTGTATTAGCACTTAGTCTGATCTTCAGTATTGCTTATCACTGCCTGCCATGCAGCTGGCTTGCTCTCTCTCTTTGACAGTCTCAGATTTTTTGCAGAGAAATTATGTTTCTAACATATGATGAGCATCATAATGTTATAATCATTTCCAGAGCTACTGTGTACATTATTAATTGTGTACATGATTCTCTTGACTGACTCCATTGCACATGCTGAGATTAGTGGTTACCAAGACATCATTATAAATTATGAGGTAAGATGGATGAGGCCAGCTTTGTATTTCTGGTTTGGTGAAGGTGTTGATAGCTTGTACTGAATGGAAATTCTTGTAAAAGAGTGAGGTTGGAAAATATTCGTTTTCCTGAACTGTTAAAATGATAAATACTAAATAAACATCTGCAAGTGAAATGGCTCCCTGCTGCCCAGCAACTACTTTCCTGAACGCCTAAGAATGCAACCATGAATGCAGCCAAGTTTAGGTATGATATCCAGAGCAAAGAGGAAAGGCACAAAGCTGTGACCACTTCATAGTTTTTGGAGTGTATTCTTTTAAACTGCTAGCAGAAAGATCTAACTATCCAGCGGTCCCAATTCAGAAGATATTTGCCTGGATATTTTAAGCAGACATTACCAAATCACTCAAAGTTACTGTAAAAAAAAAACAAATTCAGAAAAATTGGAGTTGGACTCGATGATCTCCAGAGGTCCCTTCTAATCCCTATGATTCTATGAAAATATTTAGCAGAAAAGGAGATGCGTGTGCACAAACAAGCATAGCAATGAAGCATACTGCGTGAATAAGAGAATAAAATCCCCATTTTTTGCTGTTTCTCCACAGCAGTTTGAGCACACTGGGAGCTGACTTAAGACCTAACACAGATTTTAAGTACTGTAAATAGTGGCAGCTGAAAAATAGGAAGTAGATGCATCTGGCCAATTTAAAAAGTACAAACTAGGACTGCAGAACACTTATATATGCATACAAGCCTGCTTCTTATCTTGACTATGATCATGACTGTCTCCAGTATGTAGACAAGAAGCTGCTGGGCACCTTATTTCTTTTAGCTCTTTAGAAGAACCAACAGTTCAAATTACAAAAAACCTGCGATTCTTATCTTTATAAAATATACAAACATTTTCTTATTTCATCTATGAAATGAAATGTTATTTACTGTCAATTTCTAATGCACTTCATATAATAAAACCTAAATCCTTAATCCTAGTGGGAATTTTAAGTGCTAGTGTTTTTTTTTTGTTTGTTTATTTTTCATTGTTGCTTTGCTTGTTTTATTTTTAGTAATGTTACCCATTAAATGTTTTAACTATGGCTTCAGGAATTTAAGGAAGTCTCACTTTTGAATATCTCCATCTCTATTTCTTAAATGTTATGTCATTTTTGAGCTATGTTAAATGAATGAAACTCTTATAGTGGGATATACAATTGATGCACAAATAACCAACCTATGCTAATGCTTTAGTACTGAATGAGCTAAACGGTGGCCTTTTTTTTCCATAAAACCTTTTTGAATTTTTCATTTTCATGATTTTTATATAAAACCAGGAGTGAGTAGATCCAGTTCCAGACGCAGTGCTGTAGCGGTTAGAAGAAGATGCCATTTACGCATTTTTTAGCCTAGAAGAATCAATTGCCATACACCGCCCATTAGGGTCTATCAGAGATCCCCATGTATGCCACACGTAAGCAGGGCCACAGGCTGCAGGACAGAAGTCACTGATGGGGGATGAGAGCCTGACAAGGCACAGTGCATATTTTGCAGAACTGTTTGAGATTACCTTCTGTATTAGGGCATTCTTGAAACCAATCTTATTGATAAAGAAAAGATACAGCATTCTCCATCCTTTCCTGAGCGGTTTCATTTTGAAGTCTATTTTCTTCTTTTTCTAAGTGAAATACCTTTACAGATTTTTATATTCAGATAGAACATGGAGAAAAAAGTATTGTTCCTATTTTATCAATTTCTAATTTTAGTTCTTTTCACATTTTGTTTGTTAGGCATAACTAGGTCAACATTTTCATTCTTTCAGGTTGAAAATCCTGTCTGGAGAAAAGCAAAGCTACTTGTCATGAAGCAAAGCAAATGGTTGTGAATAATTTATAAGAAAGTAAAAATATTCTGCTTTTGAGATTTTAACAGGAGAACAACCTCAAGTTATGAATTATTATAATTACACTGAAATATGCTCTCAATCTTCTTATTCCTTTGCTGTAATCACTGCAACAATGCTTTTTGCTTGAGTGGCTAGCAGTCTCCTGAGCAGTGCAAACAGGGGTGCTCCAGGCCCATGGCCAGTGCCCTCCAGACCATAATTTAGCTGTGATTACAACTCTGCTGCACACCTACATCAATAAGTTTATTAAGATTCTCGCAGATTTCTTGTTTTACAGAAGATAACATGTAGGTATGTAAGTGTCTAGTGGGATGTGAGGTGACAGCTGCAATGTGGCTGGGGCTCCAGAAGCAAAAATGGTGCTCACAGGAAATCTGGGCTCAGTAGCAAGGCAGCACGTAGAGATCTGCAAACTCGCTGCTCAGGTACAAAGCAACACTGATATTAGGTAGGTGGGTAAACTCTTGGCATTTGTTTCGCTCCAGCTCCTGAAGCTGTTCAGAGAGATTTGTTGTTATAAATAAGGGTTTTCTCTGTATTGAGATGGTAAATTTGAGAAATACAGTACAGTTAAGAGAGCAGTAAGATTACAGCAACTCGATTAGGTGAAAGCTCAGTGTCACTAATGCTCTTATTAAAATGTCTGCAACAAATATGTCAATTCTATGTAGTTCCAAGGGAAGATGAATTATTTAATACTAAAGTCTGTCACTTTCTATAAATTTTTTTATATGCCTTCTACAGTACATCTACAGTGTACTAATGCTGACATAAACCACCATGATTCCCAGCACCTTTTTCACTTTTGATTTTTAGGGTGAACACTTGGAAACACAAAGGAAATAACTAAAATGTGGGAATGGATGTGTACACAAAACAGCTTCTGTATATAAATCAATATAATTTGATGCAGTTACCATTCAAATCATAAAGTTCATTCTATGATTCTATGATTCGTATGTCTTTGTGAGACAATCTCTTACATTCCTGACTCACATTGATATCAAACTTAAAAGAAAGGGAAAGGGTGGGGAGTCCACAGGTTCTTATCAGCAAGACTGGTTCCAAACATCTGTATGTGCAAGATTTCAGCAGCACATTCAATATTTTCATGTAAGGTGTGGTCAGGTACACTAAGATTATTGTTACCAGTGCGTTTCCACAGGAGGTGCCCTAACTGCTCAGAGGAGCATACAGTACCTACTGCTCATCCTTCTTGCTATGTCACTGAGCAATGACAGTTTGGTCATTGCCTAAATCTTGAAGGAACACAAACATCTCCTCTTCAGCCTCAGCCCTGGCTCAGCACAGTATATCCTAATTCTTAATATGAATGCCCTGTCTACATAAACATCCAAATTCCTGACTGACATGTTTCCTATAGTTGTCTAACCCTTATTTTCCACCAAGTGATAAAAAAATCTTTTGACCAAAACCAGGTGATGAAGTTAACATTCACTTTGAAGAGGGAGACCTAACTAACTAACAGAGCAGGGGGCCCAGGCTTGCTGGGAACAGTCCTGCTTTAGATTTGCTTTTTTTGGGGGCAACTCATAACTTAAAATAGACCTCCTCAAATTTTAGACTTCAAAAAGGCAAAATAATTATGAACAAATTCTGAGCATCCCATCTGATTGGCCTCAGACATACTGAGTGCCAACTGTGCATGCCATCTTTTTGTATATTTCATACTATACTTATATTTTATGGATCAATATTATAAGAATACGAAATTTGGATGTTACAAAACTTCTTCCAAATTTGGAAAAAAAAGTGTAGTCTTTCTCATGGAATGCCACAGAGTTATTACAGCAGTTCCAAGTAAATTTCAGATTAATATCATGGTGACTTCCCTTGCAGAAAGCCAACTGGCTATGATCTCACATTTGTGTGCTATCAAATTGTCTTCCTTCTTCCACAACTCACCATTTCCATATGGATCATGCAAAACATTACTGGATTAGCCATGCTAAGCATACAACACACTGTGATGTACCATAGATGGAGTTCAAAATTACTCTTCATTCAATTCCTTCACATGATCTGGTTGCCTGCACCCTTAAGGAATTCCTACCAATTTGACCTTGCCTCACCTTCTGTTCTTGATCACCAATTAAATTTCTCTCAGCTTTTCAGTCTTAACCAATCTTCCTGGATTTGCACCTTTCTCTTTGCTACCTACAAGCTTGAGCCAAAGCTTCCATGGTTTTCACCAGTTACATTCATACACAGGCACTTGTTATACATTTATATCAGAAAATGTCAGCATAACTAGGCAACTTATATCCATACCATCTTGAAGTGTAAAAGATGTACTCAGATTTTTCCACTCAAAATAATATGCTGAAATTAAAGTATTGGAGTTTATTAGTGACATTTGCATTGAGAATTAAAAGTAAAATGCCCAAATTAGCCCACTCTTCACTGATATCCAACATATGGCTTGGTCTCAGGATTTTAAGGACTACATGTGTTGAATATCCTCTAAGGAAGTCTTCCCTCAGCTAAAAGCAGCCTTCAGGGTGGGTGTTGAACACCCTTCTTGTGATTTTTTAAAGCTCCCTCTGTGCTTTTGATACCCGATTTTGTTAACTTTAGCAAGAACTATGCTTGCTAATCCTGAAGGCAGGCTAGCAAATCTTTGTCTGTATGCAGGTGCTTCAGAGATTAGAACGCTAATCACTCACATTTAGCTGCTACTGTCAATAGAAGGAAGGCAAAAAGACAGCAGAAAAGAGAGACAGATAGGCTTGGATTAACACAGACCATACATATCCCATGTGCTTTTTCCTCTTTCGAACAAGAAAAATTCAAACTCTTCTCCTTGTTGTGAAGTTCCAGAGCCTAAACACCAGACAGCTTTTAACAAATTGTAGTCTGAGAATACAGCACAACAACGTGTGGAGGGATACAGGTCCCTTGTCTCCTTCCATGGATCTCTGTCTTGTTCTACTTTCAAGCAATTTATTTTTACCTGGAGATTTTCCTACAAACAGAACTTACTCCTGCAGGAAATGCGTAAGACCCTACTCATGTTATCTTTGAATATTCATTGGCATTTGGAGAAGTTGCTGTTTCATAGTTGATAGCTGTTGATCTCCCCTCTCTTACATGGTGAAGACCTTCTGAAGATAGATGAGTATTTACCTTTTTAGTAGATGTTATTGCAATGCAGTTGGTTATTGCACCATGTTACAAGTCATTTCCTTCTTAGAAATAGGTGGGGGAGATAAAGGGGATCTATTGTGTGACAGTAACTGCATTTTCACTTTTTTTTTTTCTTTGAATTGTGGATTTTTCGATGTTTTTCTCAAAGAAAAATATCCTTGGCTTTTCACATCTGGAAATGTTTTCATATGGGCAGGTGGCTCTTATGCTGAACAACTGAATCCTATTGCAGAGACCACTGAGAGCTGCCAATTTAAAATTAGGACTGTCTGAGAAACTAAGGGAAAACAGAACATCTTATAAATTAAAATGAGAAGTTATTTTTACAGTCTAATAGAGAGTAATGAAATCTATGATTTCTCTATATTTTGAGGTGGAGAAAAACATCAAAGGCAAAAGTCTTGGTTTTACAAAGACCTTTCAATGCCACTTATTAAAAAAAAAAGTAAGAGAGTGTAAGACATGTACATGCATTAATGTCCTCTCATGGAAAGGAGATATCCATGTTACATGAAAATTAAGTCCAGAAAGCTTATGGTCTGATGCAAGACTTATTGGCGCTGTAGACAAAGAATTCCCAGAACCTCCTGTCTTTGTCAGAAAATGTTCTAGAGAAAGCTTGATGCTGTCTCTATTCCTCCATACCTGGTCTTCCAGGACTGAACTGCTACCTGGCTTTCAACAGTTTAGTTTAGGACTTTCTTTTCTTTATTTAAATTAAAATAGTGCAGTGACTCATATTGTGGTGATTTATTTTTTATTTTTTTGAAGGGGGCCTAAAATGAGACTGTGTCTGACTCTCCACAGCCTTGCAGCTAATGTAGTAATTCACCAGTAAGAGAAGCGGGGTTGGACTCGATGATCTCTGAGGTCCCTTCCAACCCCTACAATTCTGTGAAGCGGGCAGGCAACTGTGAGTTTGTGGGAAACTCCAGTTCAACATCCTTTGCAAAAGTACAAAGGACCAAACATGATATAAAACAGCAAAGAAATGAAATATTTGCCATGATAAATAACTTGCTTCAAGTGTAGCCATATATTTGGGCAATTACTGAGAAAGCAATATATAGAATTATTTATGCTGGTAGATCTTAGCCTAACAGAATTGCTGACAATTTTTCTTTACTTCATCTGAAGTAGCTTTTATTATGGCGGATACTAATATCTGTACCATAAGAATGTGGCAGCTTTCTACTGTGGGTAAAGAAATAGAAAAACTCAGTATGTCGCAAACAGAAACAAAGAAAAGTTGTGGTGAGATCAGTTTTCTTTGAATAAGTTTTTCCAAACTGCATGTGGAAAACCACATGAAAAAGGACATATGTATGCATTTGTAGAAAACTGCCTTTGCCTTCTGTAATGCCAATTAGACTGGAGGTATATCTGTTTTCTATGGGACAGTGTGTGTCTTCATGACCACGGTAGGAAAGACGAGGGAGGCTGGAGGTGGCCCTCAGCAGAAACTTAAAATTTATTCCTGACAGCGATGAGAGAAGTACTTGAACCTCAGTGTTTCACAAATGAAGAAAAAAGAACCTGACAGGAAAAGGCTCTGAACCTCTTTGGATGAAAAACCCCGAGAAGACAAGAGGGAAAACAACAAAGAATAAAACTAAGAACTACTGGAATTAAAAGAAATCACACTGGCCAGTAGACAAAGGTGTTTTTTTTTTTCTTTTTGTTGTTGTTGTTGTTTTAAAAGCTGGGGAATGTAGGAGCAAACAAAGTATTAACAAAATTTAGTATTATTGCAAAGGGAGTTAAGACTGTCACTAAAGAATTTTCAGCCATATACAGGGAACAAGGAAAGTAAAGGTATTGCTAGACATTTAAGAATAAGTTTCAAAGATGGACTAGACTCAGAGCTGAATAAAAACATAAAAGCATGAAGGTATGAAAACACAGAAATGAGATAAAGATCTCCACTGATTTAGCAGAGAAATCTTACACTGTATCATGCCATCAAACTACCTGAGATCTGATTCACTTGACAAAGGAATTATAAAAGATTAGACCCTTCTGATTTAGGTATTTGAGGATGATGCCACATGAGAAATAATTAGTCCAGTTGAGAAGAAGAGTTCAAGGGGATGGATACGAAGGAAAGAGGCACAAATTTGTTATGCAGAAAAGAGAACTGCTGGACTAGGGCTCCCTAGGAGCTGGGCTTCCCCAAGGACCACTGTAGGAACAGATGCTGTCTCATGTTTCCAGTAATGGTTGTCATAGGGAAGAGAGAAGTACGTTAATGAAATTTAATGATGGCATCTAGGAGATATGAACTGTAAACATAGAAGATAGTCCAAGTATCATAGAGGAAACTTAGGTGATAATGAAATAAACCTAATAGGAAGAGACAGAAATTCAACAGGAGAAAAGTAAAAAGGGAATAACGATACTGTTAGCTGAGAGCCTTTCAATCTGAAATGATAGAGGAGGAAAAGGAGGGGGGATGGGATGAAGACAGCACAGTCAAACACCCTGTGAAAAAGACAAATGTTGTCCCAGTGTGTAGCAGGTGAAACATTTCCAATGATAAGTAAAACCAATGACATGCAGTTCTAGTCACTCACACTCAGAAAGCTATGTTAAAGTATACGACAAATGAGCAGTATGGAAACTGCTCTTATTTTACTAAGTAAAAGAGAAACAACACTATCTTCAAAAAGGAGTTCCATAGTAAGCAAATCTGTCAAAGCACATATCCCAGTTTCTGTTTTCCAACAGTGCTGATTTTTTTTGCATGCATTCCTTAAGGACCCACTCCACCTTGCTCAGCTCTTGGAGAGTGACTCACTGCAGCCTCTCATTTACAAGGTGTTGCCTCATCCTTTTTGCTGAACCACCAACCCACATTCCTCAGACATGCAAAGAAACAGTCCAGTAAGCAAGCGCACCTCTGCCTGATTCCTAGCTTTGGTTCGAGGAAGAGCAGCAAACTGCTGCACTATGAACCGCAAAGCTTTTACTTGGGTACACCCTTGGGAACAGCTCTGCTTTCTCAGCATGCCTCGGGGTGGGAAGCAGATTCTGCAGTTAAGTGAGTGCATTCCAGGTGAATGAACTATCATGTACTGAATTTGTGAGCTTTGGTTGGCACGCACGCTTATTCACCTCCATGATTAGATTTAAATAACACGGCAGCAAATGAGTATCCTTCCCATAACAAAGCAGTCAAAGAAAGATCTCTGCAGTAGAGCAGTGACAAGGAAGAGGAAAGGAAAAAAATCTCATCTGTGACACTGAGCCACGTGTCTGATCGCTCCGTTCTGTAACTGGCCCCTCACCAGTACGTAGAGACACTTTTCACAGCAACCGCCTCCTCAATTTGGCTACCTATTTGCACTCACCAGCTCAGAAAACTGCACCCTGCTTCAACAGTCAGTGAAGCATAAGATGTTCTAAATAAAACGACCACCTGCTGGTTGCGTGCCTGCTCCTGTATACTCACTTTCCACTGGACAGCAAGTAGCTCTGCTGGCCACGAGGGACAGAGCAGCAGGAAGCAGCAGCACAGCAGCAGCAGCTCGGGGTTTGCAGGGTGCAGTCAGCCTGGTGCCCCTCTTATCTGAAGTCGGATGCTCCTTGGGACCACAGTGATACAGATAATCCTTTAACTCATTTCAGAGCTGCTCAACAGGCAAGAGTCTGCTTTCAGCTCCCACAAAAAAAGGGACGCCATTCATGAAGATGGTACAAAAATAAGGTGATTTTTTTTCTGTTATTTCCGTTATGCTCACGTGCTTGTCCAGTGCATTCACAGGTCATAGAGCTTGTGACTGTTTCTTTTCTTTCTTCCATCATTAATCTCTAAGCAGTGAATCTATGTGCAGGCAATCCTGCATAAGACAGAGCCAGCAGGAGACAAAATGAGGCAAAGAGGATTGCATTTGACAGAGCTGTTTAAATAAATTGTTAATTTTCTTAGAATACCGGGGGACCTGTCTGTAGCTCCAAATCTCCATAGCTTGTAATCTTATGAGCCATCTGTCTCCCTGTATGCTAGAGCAAGCTGTGGACTTGGGAGGATGATGAAATATTAGGATGTAAATATTGAGAGGGTGGCAGATTATTGCAATATCTAATCCTGCATCTTGCAAGATGATGGGTTCCCTAACCTCCCACTGCAGGAAGGGAATACGAGTGTTCAGCAGCTTCAAGGTCGGAGCTCTGAAATACACATAAATTTGGCAAAATGGATCAATTCTTCTGTTAGATATGTGGGTTTATTTTTATTGTATTTTAACCACTAAAAAGAAAAAAAAATGTTTTCTGTCATCTTCAGTAATATAAGACACAAAAAACATCCCACTCAATCTATTGACCTTTAAAGCATGCTGCAAAACTGTGTATTCACTTGGCTTTGCAGAGGACAGAGGCTGGGTTAAAACTAACCAGTGCCTATTCATTTTTTATAGGAGGGATGTCTTGGTTGAAAAGAGCTCATATCTTCTCAATGTATTAAAGCATATATTATATTTATGTCCTAAAATACATAAACTCAGTACACAATGGGAGGTCTTTTATTTTAGTCTAAATTAAATATTTAAAATGAGGTCAGGTCTGTGGTCATGAACTGAACTTGGCTAAATAACTCTCCTGAAAAACATTGCGACTTCTTTGAAAGATTAATAAATATATTTTCAACTCTCAAACTCTTCAGTGTAATAATTCATGTCCTCTGTGGCTTAATATCACAAGGGAGACAATATATTCTTGTGGTAAAAGAATAGAGAAGAACCGTAGGTGACCTGTGTTTCATCTCTATTTTAAGAACTGAGAGATTTGAAAGAGTAGAAACTACATCAAATCTTTAGGACTGTCCTTCAATCACTTCTCTTTGAGCTTCCCCACTGTGGCAATATTTATGTAAAGCAGTTCAAAACCTTTCCCTGAACTGTATACTAAAATGTTCTATGGATAACTATTATGTATTAATTACAATTTGGAAAGAAACTGTCGCATACACTTGAAGTTGTTTCAATTATTTTTAGATTCATGTAAGTACACACACATTAGTAATGTGTGACTGCCACATTTAAATAAATATTAAAACAAGTGCCTTTGCCTGAACTGCAAATATAATCAACTGCAAAGTACAACACAAAATCACTCTGTTCCTTCTTCTTTAGTCATCTAATAAACAGAGCACTAACTGAGCCTTCTTATAGAAAGTCCAAAAGAGGCCAGTACACTTCTTGCCTTAGCCAAAGTCTGCATTGTGGCACTGATTTGACAACCCTATCTTGCTTTTTCAATTAACTGAAAATCCATAATATTTTCTTACGTGCAGTTGATTGCTACGGCTTATATAAGACAAATATCAACAAGTGTGTAGGTGAAAGAAATAGCACAAATAACCAGCCTCACTGGATTTCACGCTAAGTCCAGTAAAACAGCTAAGAAACTGGAATTTCTCCCTTCAGATAAACCCCACTGGAAATACGGCCCACAGATGTTTAAAGTCACTAAACGGACTGTTGGTATTATCTCCATATGAATATATACATATGTTTTCTGTCACAGAACTCCTGAGAAGTCTGCACAGTGCTTTCTCCTGTATGGAAGATTTTTCTTTCTAGAATTCCAAATTATATCTACTTTAGGCTTCCCCAATGGATGGCACCAAGAAATATTGACAAAAAACACTGTTACACTGTAATGTCAGGACACATACAGACAAGCCAAACCAAAAATCAGACTTACTTCAATCTTTACAAAGATTAACTATGCTGTAATGCGCACATTTACAATGTAATTAATAAGCCACTAATGAAAATCTTATTGAAGCATTGATAATTCAGAGGTTCTCTAAGGGACATTAAAAATGGATTTCAGGCATTTGTTACAGAATAAAATGTTGTAATTACTAAAATGGTTCCAATGCGTTAGGAGGCACACGGCAGCAGAGAGCAAATGATGTAACAAACCTTATCAGATACCTTATCAATCTGAAGTGTCTATGCGTTATATAACAGGACTCTCATTTGACCTTTATTTGTACCATTTTAACAGAAATAGCAAGAATCTGTCTTTATCTCAGTGGTATTTGAGATCCATCAGTCAACTGAAACCTTACTAGGTTTCTGAAAACAATGTGTTGGCAATTCAGAAGAATACAGATTCTTTTTACCTGACTACAGACTGCTGAAGAAATCTGGTAGTTTGTTCTAAAATTAAGAAGCAATAAAATTAATATTTGAATTAATACATAAAAAAACAGTTTCCCAGTAAAAACGTAATTGAAAAATTCTGCCTTGAGAAGAGGCTTTCAAACACCAGTACTCCAATCATGCTACTTGACAGCTCAACAGAGACACCACCTAGGCAAACAATTTAACTGTATTTGTGCTGTTCTAAAAGCAGAAATAAAATTGCCTGTTAAGAGCACCTCAGTGTATGTGTTAAAGAAGGAAAGAGAACATATGCAGGTCACTTAGTAAGCAATGCTTCCCATTTATTTCCACTGAAACTACAACAGATACAAAGAGCAAATTCTCAGCCACAGAATGCTATCTGTCAAGACAGGCACCACCACTAAATGCATTTTCACCAACGATGAACAAGAGCCACACTCCTAAAAATCTGCACCATCAGAGGTGATCCACTGTTGCTGTTGGCACTGCTTAAACACACAACCCACTGCCTCACTGCACTCACATCCAGTTTGGACTCCATAGGCAGGCATTCAGTAAACGTCAATAAATGTCAATGGGTGCAGCTGTTTCCACATGGATGAATTCAGTGACACACCTTTGCTTCACGCTCTTCCATGTCAGATGCCATTGTGTCAGAGTGCCCCTCTGCTGCCATCTGTCACACAGCAACAACATGTAAGGGAATACTGCCAGGAAAGTTCATCCTGCACTGCCGTACCACCACTATCTGCCTCTGACACTGTGGGCCAACATAACAAAATTGGAGGCATTACTTTCAGAGCAGCCCTTGTATATTTTCACTTCACCCTGAGGTGTTCTATCAAAACCAGAGCAGTTCCTTACCCTGCTGGTCTGTTACCTCACTGACACCTCCCCACTCAACCCCCAGCAATTGCTAGTTGCTCTACCAAAGGTTGCTGGGCCTTGAAATGAAAACTTTGACTTGTTATTCCAAAATAATTCACCCAAGTCTTAAGTCACCTCATGAACCAGAGATGGCAGTTTCTTTTAACCGCTTGGCCCCTTCAGATGGGAAAACGTAAAGTACATAATATCTTGCAAGACAATTTATAAATGTCATTGAAGAATTTTTTTTTGACAAGGCATAAGAGCACAGATTCCTATACTATTGTATATAGAAGATATTGGCCTTCCTTGAGGTTGGATTTTTAGGCAGAATAAAAGAAACATGAGAAAGATTTAACTCTCTTGTATTTCCTGATATTTGTATTATTCGCTTCACTTATCAAAATTATTTGCCTTATTTTTATATTATGAGTTACATAACAGTGGCTTCTAAACGTTCATTGTTTATTTTTCTTCCTGCCTCTCATTTTTGGTTAAGCATTCTGCAATGGATACAATAGCAAAGACTGCCTATTCAATCTTTCTGAAAGCTAACATTTTCAGAGCGGGAGACAAACATGCTTTGAACACAGAACTGTTACTCAGCTAAGGCTTCTGCACAAGGCTGGCAGATATGAGCAGAGCTTACAGGGGATGCATATTCCCCTGAAGTAGCAGCTGGAGGTCAGGCAAGGATCCCTGCACTTAGCTACCTTAATTGATCTACTGTTCACATGAGAACTTGCATAAAACCTTCCCGATGCAAGAGATAAGCTGCTTTATGCTTGTATTTTCATATTCATTTCCAGATCAAACGACAAAATGCAAACAGCACCACTTAGAACTCAACATGAAAAATAAAACAGTGAACTTACAAATATTTGCTCTCAGTCTAACAGTGCAAAGCCAGTTCATTGCCATTTTTGCCCCTTGGGATTGATATCTACATTATTAGAAGGTTTACAGATAGTTTGAATATGAAAACATACCATGACAGTCTCAAAAAAACTGTCTTTCCAGGCAGAAGCAGATACTATCAGCTACCCAAACAGCTACCCAAAAGAAGAAAAAGACTCCCAGTCTCTCTCATAAAAGCACTATAGAAAAATTACAAGGTTTTTTCTTTTGTAAAACAATAAAATCTTTGCAAGAAATTACCCTTCTTAGATAACATCCTGTCTGAATTTTTATTTTACAAAAATATTTTGCTCCAAGTTGATGTTTTGCACCTCTCTCAGGAGACAGGCCATCCCAAACACTCAGTTTTTGTCAACGTCTTGACAGTGACAGCAGACCCACTTCAAAAACTGGCATGTATGTCTGAGATGTTTTCACAATACCACTGAAAAGCACAAGTCTACTGAAGCTGAAATATGTTGCATCATGTGTTTTGGTACAAAATCCCAAGAAGCTATCTTTGCTTTATGTATTATTTTTTTTCAGTAAAGGTTTATACAAGATGAATGAAATACAATCAGAAAAACAACATGAGATGGGACATTCAGTTGCCTGTGAAAGGTCATGCCTAGATATGACTTAATGGTGCTCCATTACTAGTTTCCAAGCCAAGTGGCTACCCAATATTTCTTTTGGCTGCCGTATTTCTACAACCAAAGTAGTTCATTAAAATACTTACTACTAAAAGATTTTTGTACAGTGGAGTTTATTTTTAAATCGTGTTCTCTTTCAATTTCAGTTCCAATATAACTCTTTTAAAAGTTCAGAGTGACACCAGATCAGGTCAGCCATGGCTTTGTGTAATCACCTCTTGAAAACTTCCAGGGATGGAAATCCCATGGTACCCCTGGGCAGCCTCTTCCAGTGCTGCTCTGCCCTCCTAATGAAAATTCTTTTCCTAATGTTCAGCCTAAAACCTTGCGAGTTGCAACTTTTGGCCACTGCTCCCTGTTGCATGATTTGCCACTATGACAAAGCGCCTTGCTCTGTTTTCTTTTAAACTCCCTTTCAAGTTGGCTGCAATTAGACTTTCCTTAGCTTCTTGAGTTAACCTGCTCTTTCTATCAAAAAGGAAGGAAGAAAGGAAGAAAGGAAGAAAGGAAGAAAGGAAGAAAGGAAGAAAGGAAGAAAGGAAGAAAGGAAGAAAGGAAGAAAACCACACAACATTTCTCACTGTAGGTTAAATTACAAAAACACTTTCTATTTAATAGCTGAAACACCATTTTTTGTCTATTTATAGTTTCCTGTGCTGAAGAAGAGCAGATGTCATTCACTCTCTGCAGAGGGCCTGCTCTCAACATGTCTGGCTACAAATTTGTTAGTAATAGAAGAGTTTAAAGGTAATACTCCTGGTTCTAGTAACAGCACGAGAATACAGTTTAATTTACTGTGCTCTTAATACTTAGTGTTCTTTGCCATACGTTGTTAATGTTATTCTTTTGCAATTCTATCCATAAAAATGCTACAGCCCCAAATTACCATCATCAGGTGTTGACAATCTGCCATTTTTCTCTTGGAAGCATTTCTTCTCTGACAAGTTATAGAATAATGATAGCAAATGCCTGGTGCTAAGAATCCACAAGTACTTTAAAATAAATCTTACCTTACTTACTATAATTTTTGTGATGTTTGGAGATATTACAAGCTTCACACTGGCTTAATACTTTCAGAGATTACCAGCTACTAAAATTCTTCATACTCTTGTGTAAAAAATAATTAGTTAACTTAGCATTTATTTCTACATAAATATCCCCATATCACACCAGCATATTGTATGCTATATCCTCAGTCACCTTCAGAAAGAACAAGTCCAAAAATAAGTTCTTTTTCAAGTGCTGTGACATTTTGACATAAAATTGGTAGCTTTCCAATGAGAAAATTGCTATTTTTCAGACAAAAAGTAAATAAAATATGAAAATTTTGCTGCAGTGCAAAGCACTGCAGAAGTTACTAGCAAGATGCTTTTTGCTGGCTGCCAAGCTTGTGGGGAAATCATAGAATGGTTTGGTTTTGATGGGAACTTAAAGATCATCGAGCTCCAACTTCCTGCAGTGGGCTAGCTGCCACCCACTGGATCAGGTTGCCCAGGGCCCCATCCAATCTGCCACTGAGCGCTTTCATGGCTGGAGCATTCACAACTTCTTTGGGCAGCCTGTTCCAAATGGCAGGACCTGTTCTATGAGGAAGGACCCCCTGCAGAAAGACTCACCCATTTATAGGCAATCTTTGATTTTCACACTTTTTCCAGCTAGTCAGAATTCTAAGAAAATCACTACGGGTTTGAAAAAAAAAAATCTAAGGCACTCTACCGTAGAAACCAATCATCATGGCCTGCTTTAAAATATCTTCCACATATAAGCTAAAAGCTTATTAAAATAGTGAGACTTTGCAACCTATGTCCATAGTGTCCATGTGGGCTTAGACATGACTAAACAAAGGCAGATAAATATATATATTCTACAATAGCAGCTGTCTTAAGGTTCCCTTCATGCTCTGGCTGAGGCATCCAGGTAGAGGACACGGAGCTCTTGCCCCTGAACAGCTAGGCTGGCAGGCAGGACGTCTTGCTGCCTGCTTTGCAGTGGGTGGAAGGGCAGAGGGGGCAGTGTGGGCTGCAGCAGTGCTCCTTCCTTGTGGCATCCCATGCTGCCTGTTTACTGAGATGAGGCCATTCGTATCCTCGTCCCCTTCCCAGAACTGGGCTGTCACAATGTGGTTATCAAACCATATTCTTGTAAATGACTACAAAGCTATAAAGCCAAAGAAGTTCATCAACCCATACAATGCCAGAGCTCTGTGTCTAATTAATGTAACAAAAATCAAGCGCAGTGATAAAGTTTCAGAAACTCTTCTAGGCAACGCCCAGTAGAACCAAGAATTTTGGCAGGGCCTTGGCAAATAAAAATGTTAGTGCCATGAAATTGTTCTAATTATGTAACAGATGGGTTTTTCTGTTCAGTTTTCATCACATTATAGGCATATTGTTTATATTGCTCAGTGGCACAGATTTACAAGAGAAAGAAGGTGCTGAGTTTTACATTGAGACATTTTTATTAATTTGTCTATGTCCACTGGCAGTCACTGCTGATCCTGGTTGCTCATGATATTTTAAGACAGTTGCAGGATTTCTTTCTAAAAAGAAAGCTGTGAAAATCAGACAAATTCACTCATCTCTCAAATGCTACTGACTGCAACCCCACGTAAAAAAAATGAGCGCAGAAAACATGCCAGATCAGAGCATGGCACGGAGTACTATAATATGTTTTCTTTGAAAATCAGATGAAATACATGTTTACAAAGAAAAAGGAAGGCCTTCCGTAATATTAACTAACTATAGTAATTTAAACTGAGATGTGATTTATGAGCTCTGCTGCCTCGTCATGAAGTACTGTACCCCAAAGCCAATCCTGGATCTTTAGACTGGGTTTAGAGACCTAAACAAACTACAGCAAAAAATATTTTATCCTCGTTTCAAGTTGTTTCTTAGAATTAGCCTGCGACTAATTTCTCCTTCCTTTCCTGAGTTTGAAGGGGTTTCAACTTTCAGTACTCCTTTATTTCTGTGTTTCAAAATTCACATTAGGAAAGAATTTTTAAGATGCAATCGCTGTAGCAATTCAAATATCTGTGTTAATCCTAACAAACGGCATTCAGATAATATTAATGGGCTGATTTACAAGTAATAAAGCAAGGATGGGACTATTCTTAATTTATCCTGCTGTGTTCAGATATTGCCTCACATATGGCAGAGCAGATTACCAGCAGCTCTGAGACCCCCATGATTCTTGAGGCATAACAAAGCAGATTAATCAGGGACTAATAAGGTCAGCTCAGGTATAACACAACTGAGATTACTTCAGGGCTAAGTTTTGGCCCAATTTTACACAAAATTTCATTTTACTTGCCCATTTGGATCATTACCTCAGAGCAGAATAATAGCAAGATCTTTATCTGAGGGAGATGGAGGATTCACAACTGGGGAGATTAAATATCTCATTCATTCACACGCTAGATCAGGTACCAGGTAAAAAAAAAAGAAAAAAGAAAAAAGAAAAAAAAGCCAGTACCTGCCTTCACACAATTGTCAAGGACTGAATGACTTGCTTCCAAGACATAAAAGTGAAAAGTAAAGTAGCACTACTGCAACATAATGAAACAAACAGGGGAGAGCACAGACAATATTTCCGGTAAATTTCAGGCAATTTTGGAAGAATTAAACCATTCACATGTGCAGATGAAAATAACGTAGCTGCTTAAACAGACAAACTGTTCTTCTCTGTGAAAAAGCAATGAAGACAGAGAACAGTGGGTGAAAAAAATCTAGCAGTATCTGATAATACAGCTCTATCTCAAACGAATTCACTGTTAGAGAACATAGTTATTATTTATAAAGGCTACAAATATAAATACAAATTGTGCATGAGAAAAGCTAGAGTGTCTCCAAGATTTCATGTACCATCTCTGGTTGTTTTCTGACAGATAAATTATGTCACAACAAAACTAAAAAAAAAAAAACCAACCATTAAATGTAAAGTGAAAAGTTGTGTGCTCCCATATAATGAAAACATAAGCAGTGATAAATGCCGTGCAGCTGTACTGAATACATGTTAATGCCTGTTTTAATTGGGAGGCAAAGAGAAACAGGTGTGGTCTGGGAAATAAATAAGGGATTTAAGGCTAAGAGTTCAGGTTTCTAGGACAGGGATAATTACTGACATTTAATTTCTTTGTTTATAGTTATACTGATTTATAAACTTGAAATAAAACAAAAACAATAACAAAAAATGGCTTGCACTACAGCACTGTGAGAGACTGAATTCCTCATACCTCGCATTGCCTCGAGATGAAAAATGCTTGGAAAAATTAACCTACTTAGATTACATACTGTATGGTATAGGGTGGAAAATATAGCTGCCACTTACCAGTTTTTGGATCACCTGAGCAAGGTGTTGGTCACAATCTGGTAACAAAGAATGAATAACTTACCACTTTCTGAGGATCAGAGCTCACTGAAAACTCCCCAGAAAAGTCACCTCCTAACGGATGTGCTTCCCCTCCAGCTGTCCATCCTTCAGTGAGGTTTGGGTGGATCCTGGGTGAATTGCTTGTACCTGTGCTCCCAGGGCTGGTCACGTCCTTTCACCAGGTGCTCAATCACTGGTTCAGGCCCTGACCTGACATAACAGTGCCCATACACATACCATCCTTTCTCACCTGGCTTGAAAACTAACCTCGATGCTCAGTTTTCTAAAGGAACAGGGCAAATCCTTCACTTTCATTTAAACAGCTATGTTTGCAGTAACTTTAAATGCCAGCCTTTACTTCCACCTTTGCTCTTGTGAGTGGCATGCACAGGTTAGGACTGTAAAAAAAGATAGCTGGCTTGGGTCAGTACACTTGCCTTTCACGGAGTGGTCTCTGATAAAACTCACAGACAGTGCCTATCATAGCGCTGTGGTCTCTTGTAGTAATTAGTCATCAGTGAGATGTCATTGCCTCCTGCATGCTGTGGCCATGCACTGCCTGTATAGGCACAACAGGCAAGGGGAGGCTGAATTAGCAGCAGTGGATACAGTTGGCTCCCAGGTAAGAACATAAGTGTCTATCTCCTTAGCGGTTGCTCTCGCTAAGGAGGTAATTGCCCATAAACAGCACTAGCATGATCCTTAAAACGTGCCTTATTAAGCTAGATGATGAAGTCTAATGCAGAAATCAATCAATCAAACAAACAAACAAAAAAACAGCTATTGTCACTGATCCTGGAAACTTGAGTTTCCTCTGCACTGTATGAGGGAGTTAGAGGACTGTGTAAAGATTCAAAGAGTGGTATTGTGGTGGAGTGCCTGATGCCCCTGTGCCTCCACATCTACAGTATCTCAGTGTCAGTGCAGAACTTGCTATATTCTCAAGAAAGCATTCAAAAGGCATTAATATCTCTAACTAGAGGCCTGAAAATAAGGTATGGCTATTTTCATCACTAAGAATCTTTTTGGAAAAAAAATACTTATTAGGTTGTTTAGCACATGAATAATAATATGCATCACAATTCAATCATTTTTGAATGAAATTGTTAGAGATGCAAATGATTTCTAAAATGCAGAAGAGTAAAACACTGTAAATTTTACATTTCTTAGGCCAGTTTCCTGGTCAAATGGACTTTTAGTATGAATGACTACTCATTCAAAGTGATCAAGATGCTACATGTAAAGAAAAGTACCTAACTTCCTGAAGACGACTGAGAGCAAATGCCTTTATCACAAGAGAGATCACAGGACTTCCTAAAGCAGTGGCTGTGGAATCAACTGAAACACAAACAGTGCGTGAAAATGCAAGCGTGTCAAATGGTTCCTGTTTTACTGAGAGAGAGGACGACAGGAAATGCTAAGAGCTCTGAGCAGAACTCAATTAAACAAGCAGATACCGAGACTCAGAAATCAAAATTTAACTTCTTGAGAACCTATTAGTTTAAGTCCAAATAATAACGTTTCCAAGGTCTAAAGGACTTTATTACCATCAACCTAGTGCAAACGTATGCCTCTATTATATATTTCTGTTTCTCTGGGACGGCAGAATAAATAGCACTGATTTTAAATTGAGTGAGTGAGGAGCGAAAGGGGGAAAGAGGACGTGCACGTAAAGGCAAGAGGTCAATCCAGAAAAATTCCAGCTAAAATTAAAAAGCTAGTAAATATTAGTCTTATTACATAGTAAAATAAAACAGAAAGATGAAGTATCCAGAAATTCAGCTGGCTCAGGTTGCTTGATGAATCCTTCCTCACTTGACTTTTTGCATCCATTTATTTGAGATACACAATTCACAGCCAAGTGTCCAGGCACAACAATGCAAATATTCTCTGCCAAAGATGATCACTACATCATATAGAAAAGAATACACATATCTATATTTTTGTTTCTAGGATGTGAAGGAAGGAATACAAAGTTGCATTAGCATCACAGTACAGTGCCTTGCAATCTGTCCCAGTTCTGCAGAGAATCTCCTCACCTTCATTAAAAAATTACTGTTAAAGTTATTTCTGTGAACATAAGTTGTGCAGCACTTTTTATTTTTTCTACTATTGGATTAAAGAATTTGCAACAGACTCCAAAGCACTTCAGGGCTTTCTTATGAAAGAAAGCAATAAAAGCATATTTGAAATGCTTTTCCTCTATGACAAACAGTTGCATTATAATGGAAAAACTGCAGGATATGAGCTAGAATTTATCAAGCTTTCTTATGTTGAATAATGTTTAGATTAATAACAATTAGGTAGAATAAAAGCATGATGCGAATGTGACTATAAAGAAATATTTAATCCATGTGGTAGTTATTAATAAGTCAACAGAATTTTTGACAACTATCTAAATTTCTTAAGAATCTTTTCAAAGTCACGGTCTATCTAGATGCAAAATCTGTATTTATTTAAATACTGCGTATCAAAAGAAATATGAATATGCACAAGATAAATACCAAAGTATGCCCATATTCTAAAGAAAAGAAGTTATCCAATGTGGAAGCCAGGTGAAAGTTTTTAACAGTACTTTTGACAGATTTTTAAAGATCCTTGGGTGCTAAAGAGGCAGATGATTTGCATAGGACTTTTTAAAGAAATGTTCCAGAAGACCTAAAGGATTTATGTTCTTAGAAAAAGTCATTTATGAGAAAAGCCCTTGCTGATGATTTAATATGCAGTTACTTAATAATACATATTATTTTAATTGAAGTCTTAAACTCTAGTCCAGCACTCTGTTCAATTAGGTGAGGTCCAATGTTGGCTGAAAGGCCGTTTAATAGTTTTAGGCCATGATGGCTAGCACTAACGTAGAAACGGTATAATAAGGCTCACCTAAATTATACATGGGTACTTTAAAAATAACACAACACAAATATCAATTATACCATTAAATAGTTACCAGTACTTTCTATCAAAAGTTGGAGTTATTGCATGAACATATTGTGTTCATAGACACCATATAGGAAAGATGCTCATGTTTTGTTCACCTTCTGCTGTCAGATTATAAAGCATGCATTTCTCTCAGAATAGAAAAGGTCATTAAAGTATTATATAAGAAAGGGAAATACATGGGTTCATTCTTGTTTTGATAGTGTTCTGCACAAACTGACTGCAGAATGACTCTGCCAGGCCAGTGGAACAGCTTATCCATCCCCAGGCAATCAGGAGGTCAGTAGCCATGGAGAGCCATCACAGGAGTGGAGGCATCTCATGGGCGTACAGCTGTAGGATGCTAGGCAGCTATTGCTATTTACAGCAACAAAAATTTCCCACTGTGAAAAGTTAAGCAGTGGAGCAGTTTGCCCAGAGAGAGAGAGAGAGAGAGAGAACCTCAATCCTCAGACACTGCCAAAATCCAACCAGAGAAGACTTCAAAGACCTACCTTTGTCTTTGAAGCTGTCCCCGCATGAGGCTGAACAAGGTGACCTTCTGAGGTCTCTTCCAACCTTATCTTTCTATGATTCTTTTCTTAAGAAGCCTCTGTGGGATGGACAAAGTCCTTTTGACCAGTCCCCTCCCAATTGCTGACTGAGGCTTGCCAAAAGGATGCTTATCAGAAAGTCTGAGAGCTGCCAGCACAGCAGTCAGTATGGGCACAGGCATCGGTAGATGACATTTATAAGTGAACAAATTTATCCACCAATCTGAAGTAAATAATCAAAATGATAAATGATAAATCAAATGATAAATTTGACCTTCCATAATATATTAAGAAATATATTTTTCTTTGTTGTTTTCCTTGTCATGACCAGACAACATGTAATTGTTCTGATCCTACAATTTCACAGACCCTCTATTTGTTGATCACAGAACAGTAATCTGTGCTTGCTGTGCACTACACCGCCTCAGTGACAAAATCAACTTCCAACCACCTGGGAGACAAACAAGCCACAGGAAAAGCATAAGAGAAATTCAGTCCGTGGAGACATTAAATTTAAATACAGAGTAGAATTGTATTTTACCTGCGGTAACTTGCTGCAACCTTTCTAAAATTAATTTAGAAAAATCCCGTTGGAAAAATCTGTGAAGAGTTTCAGCTTAAGAATACATTTAAACACATGCTTTACTTTTAGCATAAGGTTAGATTCCATGAAGTTCAGAGTATGTGTGTATATGTATGCACGTTAGGCATTGTTTCCAATGCCTTTTCTGAATAAGTAAATTTGTTTTACTTTCCTGCCTGTATTTAGTCCCTTTGCCTCATAAGGCTGCCAGTCTTGCAGACAAAATACTGCCAACTCTGAACATTACATGCTGCTACCATTATTTTCCTCAGTATCTGCTGCACTGGTGGCTGCTATTGCTGTCCTCCAAAATAGTGCAGTAGAGGATACTTTGTACAGTAGAAGAATTGAGAATTGACATGAGAAAGCAATTATGTGGGAAACGTTGAATCAAGCATTCCCAGATGGTATATTTATATTGAGAATAAACTGTAAGGGAGCCAAGTTGGAAGTCTGTGAAACTTCCACCATTGTTAAAGGGACACTGTCTGCTAGTCTGGGGCCCCCAAACTGTAAGGGGATTTTGCAAATCTTGGGATGAAATACAAAATATTGATTGAATGAAAATTAAAATGTATTTTTATTTCTTTTATTAAAAGTATTCACTTCAAGTACTAAAAAGTTTAACAGTGGTATTATGCAGAGGTATGTGAATCAGAAAATAAAACTGGATGGAGACAAAATTCAGGCTGTTTTCTAGTGTCATAGCCTGAGCTTTGTGAAATACAGAAAACCAACAAGGAAGTGATAGATCCCAAAAGAGATATTTGGAAACTATTTCCATTGTAATGAACTGCACTGTCAGATCAGCATTTTTTTTTTAAATTCTTTTTTAAATACAAGCTTGCTTGATAGCAACCCTTTAAAGAAAACAGTCCATTGCATTAAATGTCAATGAAAATAATGATTAATTGCTCAGATATAGCAATGCCAGCAGCAAGAGCAACCAAAGCAGAAAACAGATTGGGCAAGATTTGTAGATACTCTCAGGACCATTTACATCACGACTCAAGTTGTATGTAACTAAAAGACCCATTTTTATAAGAACAGACATTCTCCTTCAGTCTTATTTAGCTTTTGGTATAACGAAATGTAAAAATGTGAAACAACAAACCTAGCAATTTTGTACTCACTAACAGCAGTCATGTTTAATAGCATAACCTCTGTCTTTCAGCAAAGTTATTTCTTCTTCTTCTTCTTCTTTTTTTTTTTTTTTTTTTGTTAAGACCAGAAATGGACTAAATTCAAGACCGTTTGGTTTTTATATTTCAATCAACCAAACTTCAAAGCTGCTCTGACCCAAACTTCTGGGTCAGAGCAAATTTCATCCGTCATAGAAATGAAAAGCCTACATTTTTCATTTGAATAATTTTGATATTTATTTCTACTTCATGGCTCTAAAATTTAGGCTGAAAATGTGCATTTTCTAATGCACATTGCCTGCAATTAAAGCAAGAATTAGAAACTGAAGGAAGAGAAGCTTCTGTAGATGTGTTTAAGCCTCCCAGATTTTTGGGTAAAATTTCAAACTAGTTATTTCAGCTGAACTCATTCTCCCACATCGAGAGAAATCTATTTCAAATCTGAATGGAGTGAATTAGAAACCAAGAATAAGTGTGGTCTGATGAACATGTAATCAAAACTGTAGCAATGTTAAAATAATCAGGGAGCCATGGCATATTTGTAAACATTGCAAATATTTTAGTCTTTTCATCCTTAAAATAGCAGTTGGTTAACAACAGAGAATAAAATTCGAAAAGAATCAAAAACGAAGTGACATTATGATAATCATGGGGCTTTATATACCACTTTCAAAAGTCCCACTGAATTATAGTAAGCATGCAAATTTGTCCCTTTCTTCTTAGTAGTAAGCATGACTATGCGAGACATGATGCTGCACCTGCAACAGCTCTATAGTTATTACACTCACATTTCATACACACAAGCAAACCTACCTGTTGCCTTACACTATCTTGTTTATTCATGGGCCCAACAGCTAAACGAAATAATTTGTAAAGCCACTCATCCATTCCATCTAAAATAAAAGATTATGCTGTTAGATCTGAAATGGCCTTTAGAGAAAATGAAGGTGGTTGTGGTGAATAGCCACAGCCTGGGACAAGTTGAGTTTTGAACACCAAGGATGCTATTCATGAAAAATCTGTGTCCAACTTCCCTCAGGAATGGGCAAAGTTCCCAATTCCTTCAGACATCTGTTTGATATTACCAGATTCATCAGGAGAAAAGTGCAGAAGGCTCAGAACATCTTGGCCTTGGAGGTAGAATCCAATAGAAATGAGCATAACACTGCTTTCTTGTTCTCTTCTCACTGAGTGAGCTCATGAGCTCCCTAAATTACACAACCAGCATATGGTGTGTCTGGAAGATCCGTGGTGGCACACAGAGCAGTGCATATTTGGCCCTTCAGTGCATCAGCTGGTACGTGCACAGCCCTGCCGAGCCTGCTGGAGGCATGCAACAAGCAGCAGGACCTGTTTGCTCACAGTGGCTGGCACCAGGCACAGTAGCACAATGCATACCACAGCTCCCACCAATGGGAAACTCCACTGAACTCAAATACAGGGAGCAAAAGTTGAGTGTGGCCACTGGGATGTGTCCCAGAGGCTGATGAGAAAGACAATAGTACCAGCCTGCAGGAAATAGATTATGCAAACCCTCTGCATCTGATTGAAAGAAAATGTAGCAGCAGAGTCTGCCATCTGCGTAATTTTCCCAAGCAAGCTATAGGGCTGCAGTCAGATTTCAGCCAGCAAATCTGGGTCTTCTCAGACCTGAAACAAATGGGTGTTTGCCAGCTACTTCAAAGGAAGTGTTTAAAAATGAGGCCATTAAACAGCTAAGAGAGCTGATGTAATCATATTTTAACCCAATTATCCCTTCCAATATGTATTTGTCAGCATTTAATCCCATCTGCCATTGTGTGGCCCAAGTGCCTAAATTGCACAGGTCCCTCAAGAGTGCTGCACTTGGCTAACCTAACAAATCCTGTGCCATATGCAAATTTTAATTTGCAAATGTTCTCTCTCACATCCAGACTCTGGCAAACAACTGGACTTATTATAGGCATTCCAAAGTTAATTCTTTCCCACTCTGGAATTTTACAAATTCTACTAATCTCTAATCTATAGCAGCAATCCACCTTTAAACCCTTCAATACATGGCAGTTCAAATGGTCTCTTTTGAGAGACATTGAAAAAACAACCCCAAAGAATTTGAGTAGCATAAAACAAACATTCCTTTACTCGCTCTTACGTTGACAGAAAAGATGTATGTTGGTAAATGTGTATTTTCTTTTTTCAACAAAATATTCCTGTTTCTTACTTTTATAACTTCTTTTTATTTCTGCAGATGTTTTATTATTCTCTCTAATTACTATTTAAGTCCATTCACCTGGGACTTCGCAAAGTTCCCAGGTTTCCAATTTCTAGAAACATGTTATGTTTTTTCAATAAATAGGCACAATGTCTCCTATCTAAGTTGATATAAATTCAGGTAATGGGATATCTTATCTTGCAGCCGAAAATAATCTGTGCCTCAACCAGTCTAATTTATTTCATATGTAACTGCAACCATAGTGGCTCAAATGTGGGACAAAACCTCAGCTAAAATGGTTACAACAGTATTGAAAGTTGTCAGCTCTAATATTAAATGACAGTTCTATTTTTATGATTTTGGGTAAAATGAAGGGCCCATGATGTATTCTTTCTGTAATTCTGACACTGTAATACATTTTGAGTGGTGAAAGATTCTAATTCTCATTTTCACTACAGACTTTTTAATATTGCTCTTACAGGGAAAAATAATCTTAGTGTACGTGAAAATCATTTCCAGTTGGATTGCAAGTATTCTTGACTAATAAGGTGAGTTGATGCTATAGAGAAAAAAAAACAGTACAAAATCATGCACAAAAAGTTATTTGATATAAGCCAAAGCAGGAAACAGTTCTGTTTGTATCATACAAGCTTCTTGCTGAATAATTCCTTGAATGGTTATTTCAGTTGATGGATGTGGGTACCTGAATTTGTTTGGGCATCTAGATCCTGTGTTTCAGAGACAGCTGTGTGCCAAGAGCAGAATTTAACATTTGGAACCACAGAAATGGTTCATTACTATACATGTCTGCAATACCAATCAAGGGAAATAATGTTCTAGTTGGGAAAATAATTAACTTTCAACTGACTCGCAAATGTGAAAACCAGGACCCTCAAAATACAGGCATCGCTAAACTGAAAGAAACAGACATCTATTTTTTTTTTTCTTTTAACTACTTGAATTCCCCCTTTTAGCAGATTACTGTAATGCTTGAGGGGAATGATAGCAACAGCAATGCAAAACGCACCTCCTGAGTGGAGACTTCACCTTCTGTGGTGCCTGTACATCTTTTCCACTCTGAGAGACAGACAAGTTTACTTTATCCGAACAGGGGGGGAAAAAAGAAAGAAAAAAGTAGAGGATTCAATCAAGAAACACAAACGTGAGTTAAAAGCAAGAAACTCAAACATGAGTTAAAAGCAAAAAGTAAAAGAGGTGTAATCCTTACTGCTTATATATGCCAGAATAAGATCAACATTTTTTTCCACTACAACTGCCAACAAGCAAGGAATAGCACTAGACTAAACACAGAATGTAAAAGAGCATAGAGAATTGGGGTCTGTGCTAAAAAACATGTGAAACCCCAATGAATGGAGCAGAATGAATTGCAGACTTTTCAGAGCAGTGTTATAGGTTTCCCACATGGTCATTAACAGCAGAGTTCTGTGAGGTTTTGGTAACAGAACAATTTGCAACAACGACCAAAAGAGTTTGCTGAATTATTTAAGCATGAAATGAACACACCTCAGACAAAAACAGCCAATGTGCATTGAGCAAAATAGCTTAAAAATAAAGCACTGAGTTTGAGAGGGCACGCAGTGTTGTTCATTCATCCAACTTGTTATGCTCTTGTTTCTCTGGAAACATGACCAAGATGTAGGTGAGGCTACCCAAGGCAAGGCTCTAAGGGTGAATGTGTCTGAAGGGATGTTCATGCAGTGCATCCCCCAGGGTGGGCCGGGACAGGGAGGAGCTCTATGAGGAAATACATCTTTTCCTCCTCCTCCCTTCCATTTGTTCCATTTCGCTTTGATGAATTCCTAGTAATGCATCCCCTGGTTTTATTTGTTTATTTAACGTTGTTGTGCACAGAACTCAAGTGCATGTGTTTTTTCGGGGATGAGCTTAGCTTTGCAGGAAAGCCCTTTCCCCTTCAACTCATTTTCTTCTAACCTAAAGTGATAAGAATAACAATTGTCTTTTGCTAGCAACACATATTGATATTTTTCCTTTCCTATATGATACTTTCCCAATTAAAAAAAAATATATAAACTTTTTTGGAACTTCTGGTGCACGTGGCATGATCCCGCATTCAGCATACAGCTCTCACAGGGAGGGCTTGGGAAAAATCGGGGTTGAGCACAGAGGCTGTAATGTATTTACAGCCCCAGTAGGTTCAAAAATGTGTTGCATGAAATGCGTTGCAAGCATCACATGTTTCAAATGAGGCAGAAGCACCACCCAGACCTTCAAACAAAGGGCCGGGTCACACATGAGCCATCCAATATGCCCAGCATTTGTGGGGGAAAAGGTGCAGCACGTTTGGATTCTTGTTTTAAGACTAAACAAATAATCCATTCTAAAGGAATATTCTTCCAGGAGCTTGCATGGGAGGAAGAGAAATAGCCAGAAACTTTTCAGACCTCTTCTCCCAGTACTGGTAGCCAGGGCCTGGTCTCGTGCAAGGATACACTTGGTTTATCACATCTTAAAGGCAACATAAACTGGTGATCGGGCCGTGCATCAAGGCCTATCCTTCAGAAATAAAAGATAACAGCCAGTCTTGGGATATTAAATAAGAACAGAGACACAACACCTCCCAAAAACATCACTGTTTTGCAGGGTGGGTGGTATTTTCTTTACAGCCTTCAGTCTCAGGTTCTTTTTATCCTCACTTTCCTCCTTCTGTAAGGTCTGTACCTATGTTTCTAGCTCCCATGTCTGCTACCTACAGAACAGAGAGCTTCAACAGCAGTTTCCTTGGGATCCTCCAGGAAGAGCCAGACCTGAACTACCCCAGTTAAGGTCACACAGAGGGAAGGAGATCGCCAGATCCTATGGCTGGCAACAGCGAATTAAATTGAAAACCAGCAATACTTCCAAGAAGGAGAACAAGACTCAGCTTACAGAAACTAGTCAGCTTTTAGTGTTGGTTTCTGTAAGCTGAGGACACTTCGCTCTAAGAGAGGCCAGCAGAACAGGAGCCACTTTGGGAAGACTTCTATCTTACGATAGTTGAGGAAATCACAGAGGTTTTGAGATGAGTTTGCCAGTATGAGGGATAACTGAACAAAAGAGAGCTGGCCCTTTGGCAGCTCTCTCCAGAAAGCTTTCTGGAGGAGAAGGTGGTTAGGGGCATTACAATGACACCACAACATATTCATAATTCAGGAATGAGCAAGACCCTGATCAGTTCAGCCAAGGTAACTGCGAAGCTTCACACTACTGACTGTGTCAGCCAGAGTAGCCTCACAGCACAGAGAGATAGAATGTGGCTACTTGGCTTTGCCTTTCCAACATCTAGGATGGTTTTCTTCTCTGGTACTGCAGCAGGGAAGTCTGAGGCTGCCTGAGGAACCTCTTTCCTCTCTCTCCCCAGGAGAGAAGAGGACACATACTAATTACTGTACATGTTAGGAAAGAATGAGCAGGAAGCCCTCGTACCCTAGACACTACCTTGCATTTGACGTCTTGCCAGACAAAAGCCTCTGGAGAGAGCTGGTGGCTCCCACCGAGCTCTGCTGAAAAACATCCTGCTGTGGCGGAGACTGCAATCCCTTGTCTGGCACTATGGAAGCTCACAGCTTTCTGTAGTGCGCACACAAACCAAGTTCTCTTATCAATGTAGTAAATAAGAAATAATAAAAGCAAAGTCTAAATCAGAGTACAAGCTGCAGCAAAACCAGTCACCGAAGACTTTGAAAGGCAAAAAAAAAAAAAAAAAAGATAAAACCATCATTAAGCCACTTTAGATACAATAGATACAATACTTAGAAATCGATGAACACAGCAGCTTCTTACGCCAAAGAGATGCAATTAAGGAAACAAATATTGTATTTAAATGTGAAAATAAATTCCCTTATTGCTCACTCCAAAAGTGTTCTGTGTTTACTAAGTTTTCTGATGAAGAATCAGAAAAAAAAAAAGCTAAATACCCTCTCCTAGGACAAAGTTCTTAGTTAACAGAAAGAAATATCCAATATAAGAAAATCACATGGCAGTGATCTGACAGCAGAAAAATACAACTGTCTTTTGCAGGGCACTGAAAAAGTCAGCTCTTTCTACTGCAGCAAATCAAACGTCATAACTTTAGAGGATGACAGAGAAAAAGAAACTACAAGAAAGCAGCCAAAAAGCAATTTAATTATATGAAAATAAACAGCAGATAAACTACTATGATACTTCCATTTTGCGACTAACAAAATCCCATCTCTTAGTTTACTACTTCTCCAGAAATCCTAGCCAAAAATTCTCTTCAATACCATTGCTTATACTTATATATGCTTATATATATATACATACAAGCACAGACCGTACAGACAGACTGGCACAGTGAATGTTCAGAAACTGAACTCCCCACTCCCACAGACTTCACCCTGTAATTCTCTCACGAGTATATATGGACAGAATATTTACTTTTTTACATGGTGTAAAATCAGTGAAGATGCGAGTTGGGCCCAGATGCTTCTCTGAAATTTGCAGTCCCACTTCCCAGCTGTGCAAGGCAGCAGGAGTGGGAAACTGCAGAATGAGAGGCGGCCAGTGCCACTGCTGCTCCTCTGGGTATTCGGAAATGTTTCAGTTCAGAGCACTGCAATACGAGCTATTGTTTCCACTCTTGTTTCTCTTGTAATCCATGAAGGCTATTTAATGTAGTGGGGGAGGAGGAGTGTATTTAGATGAGAAGGGGAAACTAGGGACATGAGAAAGCATGCAAGTGCTTCATGAGGGTTTTCAGCCTGTTACTTTTCTGTACTGAACAAAAAACCTTTCATGTCTAAGTTTTAGGTGTTACAAATACTCTGAGATTTCTCATTTGTTGCTCCTAAGCTATGTTTTAAACTTACACTCCTTCAAATTCCAGTGGAGATGCACTGCATCTGCATCCACACGAGCTTTAGTGGGACAGTGCCACACTGGATAATATGGTCACAATGTATTCATCTCATTTAACTGGAAGGCAAGGAGTTGCATTTTAAGAATTCACACATTCACTCTTCCCTAAAATGGCTGCAGTGATACCAGCGCTAGGTTGACTTATAGGGTTGCAGCCCTCATGTGTAGACCAAACTGCTAGAAAACACCATCTCAATCACACTGCATACATTTTTCAGCCACTATCTGATTTGTATACAGTTTGAAATTTGATTTCAATTTAGAAAGGTAAATAAAATGAAATGTTACTGGTGTCAAGAAAGAATTTCACTTTACTGTATTATTTTTTCCTCCAAAACCAGGCTCTTATAGTTGAGAATCTGTTTTCCTCCTGCTATGTAAGAATAAGTTTCTATCTGATTTCAAGAAAATACAATACACATTAATTTCTTTTTGTAATTTTCACCATCAGTTTCCCTTGATGCTTTTGCATTAACAACTGATATATATATATATAATTATTAATTTTAATTATTAATTTATTCCTGAAAGCCAGGCCAGAACAGCTTATCAGGAGCAACTTATTTCTTTATACAGCAAGAGAACTTCTCCCACCTTGCATCTTTTGGTTATTTATCAGCAGCTATGCAGGTCAGAAGCCTTTTTGAAAATGCAATCTTGTGCCTGCAATTCTATAATGCATTGTAAAGTATTTTAATCTTTTTTGGAATTTCCTGTTACAGGCTTTGAGATACATCCCATGGGATTTTAAACTAAGATTTAAACTTATACATGTAGTTAAGTAGAATGGATTTTGAAATTTATAAAATGACAGGTAGCAGACTCTACCATAAAACAGTCATTTAATCATTCCCTCTTAACAACCAGGCATTAGGAAGAAAATGACCAGGTGTCCTGCATGGTGTTTAACAGTATCAGTGTATTAATATCAACATATCAAAGAAAAGAAGATTAAAAACTATCTATATTTTTAATCAATTTTTAGAGTGTCAGATGCATGCAAAATTGTACAGCCTCTATTCATGGCCATATTCAAGAAGAGGATACTCAAATACAGATCCACACACAGGAAACTTATTGTCTTAGTGTGGAAGGTATGACCAGAGGCCTTAGGAGCCTGTCTGAAAAACTAAGTTTTCACCGTATATATAAAACCACTTGATGGGATCAAGGTGCCTAATAGTCACCTCTGCAATCTAAACTGAAGAGCTATAATTTCCCCCCCAAAAAAACATAAGTGAAACTCTACAGCAAAACAAAGTGTAGAATAGATGTGCCAGATCACTTCTAGTACACAGTCTAGATTGAAAATCAGTCTCCTAAACTATTTTACAATTGCTTCTTAAAGAAGTGGAGTCAAAAGTACATATTAATGTTTTCAGATTTGTGAATATAAAAGATAAATGGCCTATGCACATAAAATCAGACATGATTTAAGAAAATATACTCCAACTTGATTGACTTCACATTGGCATATCAAACAATGTAATGAAGATTCTAAGGGTTTAAGTCTAAAATCCATTTGAAAATGTGATACTCTTGTTCTCTGAATTTTTATTTCCATCTATTTGATATGGACTTAGTAGGCTTAGTGCTACATTCAATGAAGAGAGAATTAGCTGTGCTGCTGTGTCACTTATTCACCTTGGGGATAGACAGTGCAGACAGAAGAAAGCAGAGCTGTGCTGTCCACAGAAAGCAGCAAGAAGCATCATCTTCATAATAAGTACTCAAATCAGATTATTCTTATTCTCAGACATATCTCATGTTTTAATCTGTTTATCTTGTCACTTATGTGTTTGCATTTGGATTTTCATCTCTAAATAATTCCCTCTTGACTACTAGGTACCTATACTGTAAGGTATCTCTTATTTTTTCCCACATTTGAAAAGCTCAGCTTTGTGATTTAGCATGAGCTTTCTTGGTTTTGTAAGACCTATTTAGAGTCTGAATTTGCAGTGCTTCTACAAAATAAGAACTCATTGGTTTGATGAAAACCTGTGTGGAGGCATCTTAGGAACTTGGTAGTACAGCTTTTATTTTCAATTAGCAACCTCATTCTTCTTGAAGGAACGAAACACAAGAAGGCTAAAGGGAAGGCACTAGGCCTGTGAAGATGATGCTCATTTTGGTCTACTTTCACAGTCTCACGCTTAGTTTTACTGAACCATCTGCATACAGACTTTTTTTTTTTCTTTAAGAGGGGCTTGCTGAAATACACAATAAGGCCCTAAGGTCATCTTTTTCTAAATGAAAAATAGGATGTTGAGCCAGTTGGAAAACTGCTGTGCAGTAAATATGGTAAGCAGATTGGAGGAGTTTTTTAACAGTTTGAAGAAGAAATGAGATCACAGAATTCTGTATTTGCACGAAAATGAATGGTAAAGCAGAGTAGTGTCTGTTTAACTAACATAAGATAGCTGAAATCATATGGCTAGGAGTTGCTGTTTTTGCTCTGCCCCTTGGGTTAGTGTAAAGAGAACACTCACTGTTTGTGTCTTGATCTCTCCATCCATAAAATGTGAAAGACAACATTATCTGGCTCAGGGGGATGCTGGGAGATTACATAATGTTTGCACAGCTATTTTAAAATGCGAAGTACTGTGAATTATGAAGTATAATTGCTAAGAGTGAAGACTTAGCCTCTCTAAAGAAAATGAGAGTTTCTAAAGAGTATTATTTTAGAGAGCATTTAACTACCATAATCTACACTATTTATCTACTCACTAATTAAAATACTTCAGTCTGTTAGAACTGATCAGAACAATTTACGTGAAAAAGACACCTGACTGTAGTTATCACTGAAGTATACTCAATCTGATGAGAAATCATTAAGAAGTTAGCTCTGTACTTTCAAAAGGTCCTCCTTCCTTCTATGCTTAGAATTAAGCTACTTAGTCAATAATTTAATTCTTTCTGTGTCTGTGTTTCAAGTTGGTTCAATCTGGGCTGCTAAGTGGTGCATTCCTTCCAAAGGATTCATTTACTGAGGAATCCTCTTCACAATGATTTAGTCTTTCATCTTGCCTGGATGCTGCTTTACTCATCACTAATTCACACTGCGCATCACAGGCTACATTAACATCTGCATCTTCTAGATGGAAAGATTTCTTTTTTTCCCCTTTAAGAATATCTGTCATTCTGCAGTCCCAGTCGTCAGCTCCTAACAACCTTTCCAGCTGTACAGAAATGCATTCTGAATAAACATTGGAAGGAAGGAAGCATAAATATTTGACAGCATTCACAGTCAAGGCAGGTTATTAAGCACTCAGCATTTCAGAAGAATACTCAAGACCGTCTTCCAGTGAAGTATTACAAGTGAGACTCCAAGTGTTTTATAATCTAAGTAAGTTTTGTTGGAAGAGGCTATTAGTGACTGGATATCAGAAAGGAAGATTGTGGATAGGAGTCACGTTTTGCAATTTTACTTTCATTCTGACTGTTTTTGTGATTATCGTATTCCACATACCTGCATCTTTTTTAACTCGGAATTTTGAGCATGCACAAAACGGACACTGTAACAGAAGTTGTAATGAGAAATGAATGACTTCCTCCCCATGAAGTTAGTTAATGCTTATCCCATAGGTCTCAACTTTAAGTGATTTGGTTATCTGAAATATAGCTTGGTTCTCTCATTCACCTTATGGGAAATGATAAATGCTATGGTGTAGACATATAAAACTACAGAGGGATGCATTATGAAAGAAAATAAGATAGTTTTATTCTCTCTCCATACCCTCAACTAGAAATTCACCTATTTCTCCAATAGTTTTTATGTGAATTCTCATTGAAGTATCATAGAGTCGGAACCGAAGCATAACATGGAAACATTAATGGAAGACAGTCTAAGGAGCTTTCAAAAATCAAATTCCTAATCATCAGACCCAACGGCTTCTTGGCAGAACTCATTATTTATTTTAAACTGAATTCTAAAGTTCCTAGCTTTTCTCTCTTTGCAGAGTTTAGACCAATTTCAATAACCTAATTCAAATGATCTCCAAGTATGTTTTCCTTCCTTAAAATAATAGCACAATTATATGCAAATCTTCCTATATTTTTATCAACACCGGCCACTTGTTACAAACCTGCTTGGTATCCACACAGACTGTAAAATCACCTTTATAATCACTATTTTACTCCTAAATTTGTGGCCAATGCCATTCGTACTCTTCAGGACATTACAGCTCTACTTTGGCTTTATTCACAACTATCTTGGTCTCAAGCAGCAGCAAGTGGTCACAAACCAGCAGGTATTTAACTTTTTTTTTCTTCAGAGGGTTCTGTCTGCAAACATAACCTGTGTCTCTATTATAAACTACTACCACTGTTTATTTTGCCCTACATCAAGTAGGATAAGCGCACTATTTTACAGTAACATTAGTACATATCTGCTCTAGCTACAATGCCCAAACTGACAGCATGTTCTGGATTCCTTGCTCTCTCGACTTCCACAGAACATGACCAAGAGCAGAGCTGTTCATGGCATGCTTCGCTTCCACTTGTCCCAGCTCCCCTGCCTCATGTCTGAAAACTCATACATACATTAACAGCACCGAAGGCCACATCCTTTTAAAAGTCCCACTAGGCATCCTTCACATGATTAGGCACCTAAATGACACGTCCAAAGCAATTAGGCTAGCTTGCCAAAACTGGGCTGTCCCAGAAATCTAGAATATCTGCCACAAACCCACAAGGCTTGCAAACAGGGAAGTGAACAAGAGTGCTAAGGTATGTTTGATATCAGGACACAAATTTCCTTTTCTGATTGTATGCATTTTGTGAGTATATAACAGGAGAGCATTGTAGAATATTCCATAGAAATGGAGAGGGCCCCAGAAAGTTTGGGAAGCAATCTGCTGTTTTGGATTCTCCTGGGAGAGAAAGCTCATGTGCTGGCACTCATTTACACAGTAGAGTCCTTTTAATAATAACTTACTGACCCTACTCCTATGTCATTTCTGGAAACATTATGGTCTGCGCTGCTGCAAGTCAGAAATCCTCACTCCAGCCCTCCTACACCTGTGTGGAGCTGCGTCTGCACGAAGAGTCCAGCTGGGGCTTCTGGCACACGTGCCTGCACTGGCAGAGCCAGTTCTTCAGATTATAAAAACTGCAGATTAGCAAGATTTTTCCAGTGATGTCAGTAGAACACTTTCGATGGAGTTTGGCAGGATAACGTGCTATATTAAAACATGTTTTTTTTACTAGACTTTAGCCTAAACTTAATCTCTTTTCCAAACAATCCCACTCACTGTAAAATTACATATAGAAATGATTTGCACAGTGGATTTGTTTTATGATGAACAAACATGCATCAAACAAATTTTCCTACCTGAAATTCTCCTCATGCTCTTTTCCTGTTCAGCTTAATGTGAGATTTACCATACAGTAGGGGATGCAACTTCTGAAATCACAGAGGCTACAAATTGTGCCTACCCATGCAACTCAATCTTAGTTTGTGACACAACCAGCAAATCCATTTTGCACAACTTTTCTAAGGTGGTATAACCTTGTGACCACAGGTTATGTAAGAGTGTACAAAACAAAATACATACCTATATATACATAGCACAAGAGATAGTCCAGTTAACTTGACTGTACATTTACGACATTGTACAGTTAAGAAGTCTCACACTCTAGTCCAAAAGCAGACAAATTCAGCACCGAGTACTCAGTATTTAAGCATTTAATTCTTCTCATGTAGCAGCCCTAACTACAGGGCAAAAAAAAGATCAGGCATCAGAACAATCAAGCGTGTCAGTTCAGACTTTAATGATAGGCTCCTGACAGCAAAGGATGAAAATCAGATCACAGAATCACAGAACTGTAGGGGTTGGAAGGGAGCTCTGGAGATCATTTAGTCCAATCCTCAATAGCTCATGCTTCTGAATTATACTGGTATAATTCGGAGGTATAACTGTACAGGCTGAAGAACAGGAATATATATTAAAACTGCAGCTTTGCTGGTGGTATTTGCTGTGGGTTTTTTTGTTTTGTTTCATTTTGTAATAAGGAACATCCATACAGCTGCTTAAACTTAATTATAGCAATTTAGAATATATTTTTCAGCATTAGCATTTATATGCAAATGCTTGAGGTTTTTGGGTCTTTTTTCATACAACAGACTGCAGTACAAAACTGACCTCTCAAGAAAAAAAGTACTTACTGTCTTTAAGAAGAACACTTGGGATAGTAAAAACATAACTCATGTATGATTTCTGGTATATCAGGACTGAACTGATGATCTGGCTTACAACAAACCAAATTTGAGAGTGCACAGTCCTGCAACAAGCAGTGTCTTTACAAGCAGTACTAGCCAGCACAAATTTGGCCATGCAAGTTAATAATAAAAAGCATACAGTAAAATGTGGATGCTGCTTCAAACTTTTAAGAAAAATTTTAATTGTCTATGGGTGAAATGTTTTTAAATAAATGTTTTTTATTTGTTAACTAGTCTCACATGCACTGAATGGATGTACATTTGAAAATCCTGTTTAACCTGATTTTTTTTTTAATAGGCATCTTGTTCCATTTCAACATAATCTTTTAAATGTGTTGCAGCAACAAGAACACATATGTCACATAAATTCAACATCTTCAACTTGATGAGCTAACTAGTGCAGTGGAATAAATTGCATTTTCCTGCTTTAAGACTAAGCACATTATTTTTGTCTAATCCTCTCTTTTACAGCAAATCCTTCCTGAGGAATTCTAAACATTCAGAAAATAGAACAACATAATTTTATACTTTCATATAAGTGGGCTATACCATTCCCTGTGACTACTTGACAGAGACATACAGCCTGCAAACTTATCTAATGTGCATAATAAAACAGACTTAATGTAGCTCCAGTCCTAGTGGTGTATATTATTGGCAAGAAAATGTGGCTAAAGAATATTTAAATAAATTGCATTCAAAAATTTAAAATATAATAGGGATGAAATTCTAGACCAGTTAAACAAGGAATGTGTTGCAGCTGACTTCAGTAGGGTTATAAAGTAAATGCATCCCTTAGTGTTAGGACATTCCAGAAGGCAGTGCAGTTCTTACTATGCATTTGCATGTTCATGGTTAACAGCTATAGAAACATAGCACATACTACACTGAGACCTCAGTGATGCTCTCCAAGCTTGCATGCAAAGTCTAACAGCCTATTCAGAGTGTAACCGCAAGATTGGATCCTAACCCACACAGCCTCAACTTACAGTGCAAGAAACAAGGCAGTCTGGCCTAACATAAACTGCATGTTCCTATCTTGGGTGCTAAGCCAGTGACACTGAAATCCATACAAGTGCTCTCACATGTTGTGTTGCAGAAGCCTAACAGACATTCTCCAGCAACAAGTGGCAAACATTTATCATCACTGTTAAAATCAGATGAAGTATAGAAAAACCACTCTTTAGAGAATGAAGACTGAAATTATACTATAGAGAATCACAGAATTGCAAGGGTTGGAAGGGACCTCAAGAGATAGAGTCAATGCACATGTACTCCTTACCATGGGACTGTGGGTTATTACTGAGCACTGCTGGGCATTTACATGCTGTGGCTGCTGGTGCAAGCATGGAGCAGAGCCAGACCACTGGCTGAGTGGGGCAGTGTGGGGAGCGCTGGTGGGGCAGGGGAGATGCCTGTGTTCTGAACCCATCTGTTCATTTCTTTGTAAGGCATCTTGAAGGAGTCCTTTTCCAGTGCTTCCAGCAGAATTAGTTTTGGAAACATCATATAACGTACAGTACAATCAATATTAATGAAATCATAAAACTCTTCACTGATTTCATGTATGTTCCTTCAGTGATAAAGCCTAATTCATTCTAGGTTGGAAAACAAAACCTGCATAAAAACACAATTCTTATGACATACTGCAGAATAAATCTGGGAAAGACTGAAGTGATCTTTAGATATTGTTTTCACAGGCAATTGTTCCACAGAGAGTCCATGGGGTTCACAAACTGTGATGCAGGTTTCTTACAAGTATGCTTTATATAAGGCATGTCAAAAATGCTATCATTATGCATGGATAGACAGAAGGTATAAATTAAATATTTCAAAAAAGGATCAGAGAGTTCTCTTCCACAGCTACACAAGGAACTGAAGTCAGCTGGAAAATGAGTTCTGCTGTCCTTGGAATTTCTAAACTATTAGGTGAGGTGAGCATTTTAAGGCAAATAGACTCTAAGAAAGTATCCTGTTTGTATATGAGAAAAGCCATCTTGCCTTGAAAAAATATTGTTAATTATCTATATCTGAATGTGTTTGTTTTTAGAACCACAGTTCTGTCTCCAAACCAAAACCAAATGTAGATGCATCAAGATTGTTTTTGTCAGGTGTTATGTTCCCTTGGACAAAAAGAGGAAAACTAATTTCTGCCTGAATGAGTTCTATTTAAGATTAAAGATTAAAATGTCTTAATTCTACAGGACACAATATGTCTTTTAATCTACTTTCTCCATCTTGAATGAATTTGCACACTTTCCGTAGCCAACAAGAAAGGAAATTCCCAACAAAAGATAGTAGTACACAAAACACAGGGTTGTTACACTCCTACATGTGAATAACTAAGGAAACTCTAAAAATGTTATCTATTAAAACCACTCTAAAATAGCATATCCCTGGATGAAACAGAAGGGACTAAAATATCTGTGGAACTTGCCAAAGCTTACTATGTATGCTGTTTTTAATTTTTTTTTAAATATAGCATAGTGTATTCAAGTTCAACTTTTTCTCTCTGAGAGCTCTTGGATGTCATACCTAATTCGGAGTCTGTGGTCTTCTGAACTGTGCCCAGCCATTTGGGGTAAAGAAAGTAGCTCACTCATACTTACATAATTATATCACTATGACCTAAACAGTTGTGAAGCACTTCAACTTTCTATAATCAACCCAGGAAGTACCACCCTCTACAAGGTGCATTATCACCTTCACCACGTGTGCTGCAAGGAGCTATTCACTGAAAAGTCAGGACTTCATTTCTTCTACACAAAATCTCTCTTAACAAATTAAGCAGTTCAAATAGGATTTAAAAGCTGTTTGGCCTTGATATCCGAATTGAAATATGAGGTGCTCCTGGTCAACATAATCATCCTTTTCTTCTTTAAATGCATTGCAGCTGGGCATACAAAGTTGTTTTAAGGATAGAGAATGAAAAGTAGAGTAATTGTCTGATAGCAGTGATGTCTATGGGACCTTTGTAGAGTCCTGAATCAGATTCTGTACAGATGTGAACTGCTGGAGGCAAGAAGGGTGTCTGAGGGACATGCTGGCCTCTTCGCTTATGTACTAGTACAGGTTGATGTACTTTAGAGCAGCCTCTAAAGGTCCTGGGAAGCCTCCCTGGTTCAGAGGGCACATCAAGATTCCTACTTTGTGAGCATCCTAATTTATATCCATCTGATACAAATTCATTTGCTACAGTCTATTAGATTTAGCTACAATTTTCTCATCTTTCAGAGTCAGAGTGCTTTGATATTTTCTACACTATCACATCTAATATAGACTTGTCTGAAATAGGTATGGATGAAATGTGAAATGGGACTTTAAGGTTCAAACGTTCAAAAGGAAACAAGCATTATGATGAGTCCCTGGTTACACTTCAGTTTTGGCTCCTGCCTGTTGAAATTCATTTAATACATGTCACATCAACTTAACTCATCAAACTTCTGTGCTAGTTTAAGATGAAGGCTTTACAAAACAGATTAGGACTTTAATTTTATTGTTACAATTTTGGAAATAAAATGAACTAACCTAACAGAAACTGGGAGCCTTTGTTAAACAATATTATTTACAGTAACATTGTTTCATCCTGTACCAAAGCAATGTCATGCAGGTCATTCTGTTGTTTCTCCCACATCTGGTCAGGTTGACAAGACCTGTAAACCATTTGACAACATGAGATTTCTTCTAGGCCACTGAAACTTCCACAGCTTTCCAAGAACTATTAAAAATAAAAGTTACTGTCCAAAAAGTTCATGAGACATTTTCTAAAACTGCCAGAAGAAATCTGTTGCTGTTAAAGTAGCCAGTGCTGTTTTAGTGTGCTCCTTAATAACTGCAGGAATGGAAAAATTGTCATCAAGCTATCGCATGAATACATCATCTATCTCTTTTCTAGTTGTAGCACAGAAATATTTATCGAACACATTCTCTCCTCCCTGCAGTAAGGACATTGCCCTTACATCTAGTAATGGAATAATAATGGCTTTGTTCCTTTAGTCTTAATGTATTACCATTCTATATTGACCACAGACCTTTATATTAGTTCTTTTTCTTCCCTTATAAACTTTCTACTACTTCTACTTTTCCATTTCCATTTGCTGAATTATCCTTCTATATTTAAATACATTCTTCCTATCCCATATGTTTCTTTTAAAATCAGTTCAAGGTTTTTTTTCTTAACTTTGAGGTTTTAGGTTTTGGAGATAGAAAAGTAAAGTATTGCCATCTACTTCCCAAGTATGATCAATATTTACATTTTTCCCCTATGACTTAGCTCACGATCAATTACAGATTTATGAGCATTGGATAGGATTTTATTATGCTCATATATACCTCAAGTAATCATTTCATAATCAGAACAACCACCAATATTTAGTTCCAAGATGAGTTCCAACATTAGCATTAAGAGGAAGATTACTGTGGATTTCAAATGGCAGATGTAATTCTTATCAAGTAAGGAAACTCATACTTAAATTATTTAATTTCTAAAGGAATTCCAACATTCTTCAGCAGAGAGGCATGACAGTCTGAACATCCACGATGGTACAATAACAAACGTTTACCACTGTGGTCGCAAGTTGTGTTATTCATGTTGATGTTTACTACAGATCCTCAAATCATACAGTTACTGCCAACAAGAGCACTTGGACAGCAAATACATGCATAGTCAAGAGTGTATTCTCCAGCTTGTGAGGAACTTGGACCTCATTTTCAAACAGTGAATGATTTTTTAGTCATATGGATTTGTTTACTGGCAAAGTTGAACTTAGCCTTGCCAATGACGATTCCCAAATTGTTATTACCCATGGTCATAACCAAGAATCTCTTCTCAAATATCACGATGCCTTCAGCAGTTTTGTTCCTAAGACTTTGATTTACTACCAAGACTTTTTTTCTCTGCCTCTCCACATACGTTTTTTTCGTAATTAGTTTAATATGCATCTGATTAGCCTAGAATGACAGTCCTTTAGAACAGGCATTTTCAAAATGCTAATCACATATCACTAATTTTACACAAATCACTTCAAAATGATTGAAAACTGAGACAGGGAGGTTTAGGTTAGATATTAGGAGGAAGTTTTTCACTCAGAGGGTGGTGATGCACTGGAACAGGTTGCCCAAGGA
>JAOWBP010053651.1:0-10831 GCA_028571105.1 Tragopan temminckii
GGGGAAGGGGGAGGAGAAGGTTCTCATGAGGGGCAGAGCAAAAGGAAACAATCCTCCTCCCTTTCCCTGCTGGCCACCCCTTTTCTGATGCAGCCCAGAATATGTTGGTCTTCCAGGCTGCAAGTGCACAGTGCTGGCTCATGTCTAGCTTTTTGTCCACCAGAACTCCCAAGTCCTTCTCAATGGGGCTGCTCTCACTGAGTTTTTCTCACAGTCTGTACGCATACCTGGGACCACCCTGACCAATGAGCAACACCTTGCACTTGGCCTTGTTGAACCTCCTTAAATTCATGTGGGCCCACTTTGGAAACTTGTCCTTTGGATGGCATCCCTTCCTCTGCCAACTACACCACTCAGCTTGGTGTCATCAGCAAACTAGCTGAGTGCACTCAATCGCACTGTCCACATGTAGTGCACAAGTCCAGGTGGACAACATCAGTTACCCTTCTTTTGCCCACTGCTGCCACTTCAGGTGTGCCAGCTGTCTTGGGTCACCTCTTCATTTTACATGGGTCTTAATATTTCTTCCTACAGGATCTGTTCCACAGTCTTCCTAGGCACAGCCATGAGGCTCACTGGCCCATAGTTCCCCTGGTTTTCCTTTCTCTCTTTCATAAAAGTGGGAGTGATGTTTCTTTTTCCAGCCATTGGGGATTTCATCTGACAGCCATGACTTTTCAAATATGATGGAGAGTGGCTGGCACATATGCCAGCTTCTTCAGGACATTGGGACGTATGTTGTCCAGTCCCGTAGACTTGTGCACATTCATTCTCATGAGGCAGTCTTGGACTTGCACTGGTAGTACAGTGGGAGGGATTTTTCTCCCCTGACCTTCACTGAGAGGTTCAGGGTCATGAGAGGTGTGGGAAGCCTGAATGACAGTGAAGACCGAGGCAAATAACTCATTTATCTCTCTCTCTCTCTGTCTATTGAAGTCCTGAAGTTCAGGTCCTGACTCCAAGTCTGGCTGTCTGAGAGGGGTCAGTGCATTGATGTTATGGGCCACAATGCACAAGTAATTCCACAGGTCCCTGCTACAGCGCAGCTACAGCTACATTGGTGCTGCACCCTCAGCACATAACTCAACTGGAGCATTGCACAGATTTGATATGGGTCTCTCTTTCTTCAGCATGCAAAAGGGCAGTGGGGAGTATATGCTGGACATACACTGCATAAAGGTCTGTGACTTGAGGGAGGACTGACTGTCTCCCACTGTATGGGGTTTGGGAGACATCTCAACCAGGAGGACCACTCTCACTTTATGGCCTTCTGGCCACTGTAAGCCAAGAAGCTAAGCAACAATATCAGCCCTTATAACTTTTTCATACTTTTTCTCCCCTTTGATCCATCCTGTTTTCCCTCTGCACTGTATAATGGGCACCACTGTGCTAAAAATCGTTTTTGCACAGATTTCATTCCAATCTTTTCATCCAGTAATGGTTTTAGGGCCATAGCACCTACTTGGCACTGATGGTCTGATAGTAAAACTCTAAAACATTCTGTGACCATTTTCTGACCTTGTTATACCATTTCATTTTTACCTTAGCTTAGAATCATAGAATGGCTTAGGTTGGAAGAGACCATACAGTTCCTACCCCCTGTCATGGTTAGGGTTACCACCGTGAGATCAGGCTGCTCAGGGCCCCATCCAACCTGACCTTGAACACCTCCAGGGATGGGGCATCCACTGTTTCTCTGGGCAGCCTTTGTCAGTGTCTCACCACTCTCATATGAAATAATTTCTTCTTTGTAACTAATCTAAATCTAACTTCTTTTAGTTAACCCTTGTCCTGTCACTGCACTCCCTTACAAAGAGTCCCTCCCCATCTTTCCTGTAGGCCCCCTATAAGTACTGGAGAAATGTTAGAAAGCCTGACTGCAGCCTTATTCTCTCCAGGCTAAACAACCCCATCATTCACAGCCTTTCTTCATGGGAGAGGTTCTCCATCCCTTCCTGGAGCCATATGTGGTTGAATGAGTTTTATTGCAGCTGTTGACTGAGAATCATGCTATGGAGTCTCCTTTGTTAAGGACTCATCTTAGCAATGCCATCAAAAACTTACCATCAAGTACAGGAAATACTCTTCTGCCAGCCAGTCCAGCTGTGTGCAAGCAATGTAAAAAAAGCTAAGAAGAGCACCATGTTTTTCTCACCATAAATGTATGTAGAGGGAAGCATGCAGTCTATTGCTGCTGCAGTCTAGGAAAGACTTCTTCCAGTCCACTCTTCTAGTTGTCATAGTTATGCAAGAAAAACACTGTCTTGAGCTGCTGCTGCAGAAGAACATAGTTTTCAGATATTTGTAGAATAAAGAAGTGAAAAAATGTCTTCCATCACACTGTGAGGAGAAAAAAATCAGAGGATCTGTCTATTATGAGCCACATTTTTTTCCCTGGTTTAAGCAAAGAAAGCAATGCAAAGGATGAAACCAAGAGCAGTCACAAGGTTCCTTAAATGCCACAAATGCAGGTGAAGGGAACATCAAAGTTCTCCAACTCTTTCATTAACATCAGCTATAACATTGCAAAGTTCCCACTGGGCAAATGCTGCTTGGCACTATTCAGATCTTTAGTTGAGCTTCCCTAGCATTCTTGCTGTTATTTTGTTTGAGAAGAAAGCCTGGGCAATGGGCCAACAATTATGCAACATTATTTACTTTCTCATTTGTAAGAAAAATATATGATTGACCAAACTGGAGAAACAAGAAGTAGCATACCTAGTAACTAAAAGGATTGTTTACTCCTCCTGGGCAGGTAGCTGGATGCTAAGGGAAGTGAAAATTTTGTTTTAGTCCACAGTTCAAGTAATTACTGTACCAGAATGGAGTAATTTTTCTTCTGTATTTTTCTGAGTACAGTCTCAGGTCTGTGTTTCTAAAAGAGAAATTTCTGTCAGGGTAAGAAGCAGAACAAATGCTCAGTGGACTCATATTAGCCTCACTTTACATTGGCCAGGTACACATAAATTGTGTAAATGACCTACATGTGAACAGGAGATCCAGCACATCCCAAAAGTGTCTGATGCTTTGTACACAGGGTGGTTCAGTTGTGCAGCTCATGCTTATTAAGTTTTATGCTTGTAGGCTGAAAATTCCCTATCTGATAATGGCAAAAAACAGTTCAAAGCATGGCCTGCTTGTGACCAGTACCCTATGACTTTTTGTAAGGTTTAACAAACTTTTCTTGAAGTCCTCTTCTGAAGCTTTGTACTCTTCCTTTGCTGTTTTTTATTATTATTATTATTATTATTTATTTATTTATTGAAGAGAAGTTTAAACTATAATAATGTATTTCCATGAAAAGTGTATTTTCCAAAACTACATTTGGTCTCTTGAAGTCATCTCTAAAGATGTTTTTGTCTGGTCTCAGATTTTTATATCTGCAAAGTCACAACTGCAAACTACTATAAGGCAGAGAGGCTACTGTTAGAAGATGTAATTGTTTGAGTATAGGTCAGGGAAATTTCAAGATTGAATACCTGAAATCATTGTCCAATTGTGCCTTAAGTAGTATGACCAAGACTCAGGCTTAAGCAAAATGTAGTATAAAAGCTCCAAGCTGTGTTTTACCCACTGAGTCTTTTTTTATTGCCTATACAAGAAAGAAGTGTGGATGGAAAATAGCACAAGAACAGCTGAACAAGGATTATGACTTAGGCTGGAACAGTTCTCTATTCCTGTTTTACTACCAGCTGTAACAAACAGCAAGTCTCTCATGCTGATGCTCAGAACTCAAGTTCCTAGTGTTGTATTGCATTATACTGTATAAATTCATGAGAATCTGTTCCCATTTTAAAAGACAGTGAATGTAAAAAATTCACAGCTGCACAGAACAGTTAGATAAAGTGACTACAAAATAAAATATGTTTTCCTTTATCTGTATTTTCCCCTCTTACTTCTGCTTTTCCTCTCATTTGAATTTTTTTCTCTCCTGGTCACCTCATGATTTTGCCGGCTAATTTGTGATGTCTGGATTGTTGGAGCTGGCATTGCTAAACAAGTTCTCACTTTATATGTTTCTCTAAAACTAGAAAACACTGAGATCTTTTGTTAGACAACTGGTCCAGACAGAAAAACATACAGAGATCATTTCAAACTTCCAGCATTTCAACGTGTATATACACTGATTTTTTAGGGGAGGCCAAAATTCCACCCCTGCTTTGTTGAAAACAGAGTGAGAGATATGAAAAGACCATCATACTACCTGGCATATGAGCTTTCAAAAAGCTTTTATTCATTTTACATCTGTATTGTGTATTTCTCCTTTGCACCCATAGGGTGATGCTTTATTTTTCTTGTAGTGGAGCTTATTGTTTTTATTTGTGCAAGTCACCTTGCTTTTCTTCTGAATTTTCTATCTTACTGTTCGTAAGATCGTTTTTGTTTTTTTTGTTTGTTTGTTTGTTTTTTGTTTTTTTTTTGTTTTTTTTTTGTTTTTTTTTTTTTATGGCCAGCAAACCTGAAACTGGTGTGAATTTCTCCTTATTGCGCTCACTAAAATGACCTTTCGTTCAGTAATGTCAATTTCTATTCTGAGGGCAAGGAAAACTACATTCATGAATAAATTCCTATTATCTCCTAATCTAAACTCCACAGTGAATGCTGTGACCATCTTCACAACTTGAAAATAAGCTAAAAGGAAAAGGCTGAGAGTCCTCTGGAAATGGTCTAAACTTGCAGTGAAAAGTGATATTCATCCTTATGCCCTGGCTTAGGGACCTGTGGCAGATCAGAAGTCAAATGGGTACCTTGTTATGATAACGTGAGGAAGCTTTCACTCTCTTTTTTTACCACTTGCATTTTCACATGATAGCAATTGATTCCAAGTTGTTGTGCACTCAAATTACAGACAATCTAGTTTCCACACTGTGAATACAGCTCTTTAAAGCACTTATTTTAGAATCTCATCACTAAGTCTCACAAAAGTCTAAACTTCAGACTGGTTTATGCCTTTACAATGTCAATAAACAACAAATTATTTAAGTCGCTCTGATACCTGTTTTATAATAAAACAACATTTTCCTGTGCTACTAGCTGTCTAGCCTGGTAGATATAATGCTTCATTTGTATGTTTTTCAGGATGGAAGTTCCCCATATGGTGCCAGGTATGTGGGCTCCATGGTAGCTGATGTTCACCGTACATTGATGTATGGTGGGATCTTCATGTATCCTGCCAATCAGAAGAGTCCTAAAGGAAAGGTAAATCATTTGACTTCTTCTCTGGTAATTTTAGTCAAATGAATACCTCTGGTTTTCCTGGAGATGCAAAGGAATCATTCAGATATACAAACAGATAATAATTTCTCACATGTAGAGAGTATTGTTAATGGACACGATGGTCAGCAATTCAATTTAATAGAAAAGTTTAGACAATTGTCAACTTAGGCAAGAAATGTTCCTTGCTGTTTTTGTATTACAGACTGATCAATGTTTTTCACTAAAATCAAAGGCTTTACTCATTTTTCTAACTAAAATCATTTCAGTATCAGAAAAGCCACTGAGATTCCTATCCACAGCTAAAATGTTGATCAGAGGGAAACCTCTGCCCTTTCTGCTGGCAACTAGAGTCCGGAGGGGATATGCTGAGCTCTCCAAGGTTTTGTTCAGTGCTAGATAACTGGGCTTCTCTGCCTGCTGTTTCCAAAGGTACTGAACTTGCTACAATTAGCCCTGAAAACTCAGGTTTCTACTAACTAAGCAAAAAATCTGTCAGTGAAAGGTGAGATTTGTGCGCATTTAGATAAACGTTATGTGCAAATATTCCATTTGTATACCTGTACAGAGCACACTGTCTTAATGCAGTGCAATGGACACATACATACACATACAGTGTAGTGATTTCATGAATGCGCTGGACCATACACCGTAGTCAACTTCAACTTTTCTCCTGCAGCATTGGATACCTTTATTACCAAATTTCTAAAACAAGTTATCTTAAGAGCAGTCTGTGTACTACAAGTGGACTACAAGTAACCTGCAGGTCATACTTAGAAAATGAGTAGTTCAGTGCGTAATAGATTAGTCAGAGAGTTCTGACTCCAAGACTTCATTCTTCCCATGTCAATACCAGAGTTAAAGCCTTATATTTGACTGCATTTACATCCTTGGTTGGCATGTGCAGAAATCTGTGTTCTTAAAACTACTTGCCCTATCTCTTATGCATGTGTCAGAGCATACTGGTGTCTATAGCTCTTTAGTGACTGAGGACTACTTGTTGCATCCTTGTGAATCTGTATTTACCAGAAGAACAGCAGATCCTAGAGATCTGGGAAATGAAGAGAACAGGAAAACACAACACACAACAGAAAACAATACACAACAGAAAAGATCTGCATATCTTTCCAGGCAAATTTGATTTAAATATACAATACAGCAATTACACTATTACCTGAAGGAAAACCACTTTTCTTCAGACATGTAGTCACAATGAAGAAACAAAAAACTCAACATATTTCCATATTGGTACTATTGCTGTTTTCTTTCAAAAGTTGGCCTTGCACTAAGGAGAATAATGAAGGCTGTTGGACCCGTGTTACCTGGCAGATGGGGTTCTTGTACCAGAAACAGCATTTCAGTGGGCTTTAAAGATAAGAATGATGGTAGTATGTGTTATTTAGGTATCTGGTATGTCACTGTTTTATTTCAAAAACAGTGATAAAGGAACTATGGGTAGCAAAGTCCTGTGTCTAACCCATTTCTTTTCCTCTCTCTACAAGTGCATTCTGTAACACTTCCTTTTCTTCAGAAACCATTGTCTTTTGCACATGTGAACAGTCTTTTAAGTATAATATGAAGTGACGGTGTAGTACAGAAGAAACTCAGACTGACAATGAAATAATCAGCTAAAACTAGAGGCAGTGTTTGTTGAAAAATAACTACTTGTCCTTTATATTCTTATAAATACAGAATATTTTGGCATAAATTCGAAAAAAGTTTGCATTTAACTGGAACACAAGCAAAAGAGAGGTAACATTTTTAAAGTTGTGAACAAATACTATGGCTTACCTGTCTCCATACTAAAAGTGAAAATTTGCTTATAAAATTACTCTAGTTACCTTTGAAAACAGAGTTACTATCTGTATGAATTCAAGCTACCGGTATCTATTCACATTTCTGAAGAGCTGCAACCAAACTCTGAAATTTGAAACTGGGAGCATCAAGTTTCAAGCTCCAAAATATCCTGACCATATGCAATGTGATTACCCCAAGCTTTGAGATAACAAATAAAGCCTTTACATCAGAAGAGCCTTTGGCTTTCCGTCCTCAGTAATATTACCTGGCTACAGTGTTTTGCTCGTGTCTATGGGCTCAACAGCTATTTTTGATATCTTTGACAAAATACAGCTTCACTGATGATGCACAGAAGTATGTCAGCTTGGAAACCATGGTGCTGATGTGTGGATGTGGGGTCAAAATACAAACTGTAAAGGGAGATGAACAGAGGAAAGAAGAAGGGACTGATGAGAGAGAAACATTGCTACTTAGGTCAATAGGGACTTCATACAAAATTGGCCAAAATCACAGCTTACATTCTGGTAATGCACTGGTAATTCTGGTAATGTAATTACTCCCCAAAAGAGTTACATGTTCTCTCTTTCTTTCTAGCTCCGACTTCTCTATGAGTGCAACCCAATGGCCTTCATCATCGAGCAGGCAGGTGGGATAGCAACTACAGGGACAGAGGCAGTGCTGGATGTGAAACCTGAGGGCATCCACCAGAGAGTTCCTCTTATTCTTGGTTCTCCAGATGATGTGCATGAGTATCTTGCTTGTGTACAGAAACACCAGAAGAGCAGCTAAAGGCTTTTCTACTTCAGACTTTGCTTGTCTGACTTTAGTGCACAGTAAAAATATTACTTTCAAGTTGGTGGATTCTAGCATTTCAACACCCACCTCTCAGTGAATATCCTACTAACTGAGAGCAACAGAAATAGTGAGAATGGCTGATGGGAAAAGCAAATGTTTCTTTTTTCCATGCAGAAAAGTGTAAAAATCCTTTCATTCTGATTTATGCAGTGCAAATGTAGAAACAGAAGCCTAATTAATAAACAGAAGCTACATACTTTACATAATATTAACAAAAAGAAGGGAGTAGTGTCAGCACTCCCGTTTGATCTGAAGTTAGACGTCTGACACTACATGATGGCATTTTTTGTGACACGATTTTCATACCGATGTTTACAATACTGCTATCTGGATTTTCTGCCAGAAATTTTGTTGCAGATGCTTTTTATTTCATCAGCTCAGAGAAGACTGAAAGTCTCGTGGTGTTTGAAACATCAAGCTCCAAATGATATATGTCAGGGGTAATTAATAAAGATGAAAAAGTAGTGACGCCGCTAAGGAATGTCAGTTTTTATATGAATGGGAAGATGTCTGATGTTAAGTACAGACATGTAAACTTCAATGGCACAAATTAAAATAAACCACTGCTGCAAATGTGACACTGGAATCATACCTATTCTCCATTTATCCATAGTCCACTGCAACAGAAGGTTATTGCACCAAAGGCATTGGTGCACCTCCATTTTCCTTTACTTCAAAAGGTTCTCATTTCAGATTTACATTTGCCCTTTTGTACATCTTACCATTCCTAGCTATCTCTACTGGTGCCCTACTGCCAGATCTCCAACTGACATTGCCAAAGGAGATCTGGAATGAGCTCTGAGACTAGCAAGTATTCACTGAGCAATGAGAGAAAAAAGTCTTAATTAAATGAAATATGTAATTATGTTAAGCAGAAAGAGTGAAACCAGATATTTAGGACACTTCAAGCATACGGCACACTGATTTCTTTATTACCCCTGTCTCCTGCAGCTCTTATCAGCATCTTATCTTAGATGGACATTTCTTTTGATCATCTTGTCTTAAGCAATTCCTGCCCCATCTGCTCATTTCCTGCTCCATGCTATCAGCCATGCTCAGATGAGGTTTGATTAGAACCTCACTGTGAACTACATTAGGACATGGACAGAAGTTAAAAATACCCCCGGCAAGAAACCCCAGTGGTTATTTTTAAACTTACAAGTATGTTATATTACTCAGAGAGAAGTCACACACTGAATAAATGCAGGTGTAAAATCATATGGAACGGGTATTTACTTGCAGGCATTGTTATCACAGAGGCTTGGTTGTGATTTCAGTACTGCCTCAGCACTCTCTCTACAGCTCTCTATCTATTTCTCTGTGAAGCAGTGTCACCCGCCTACGACCAGCACGTACGCCATGTACTTCTTACTCTGTCCTTTGTTACGTGCTTCCTGAAAATCTGCTATCAACAACAAAATACAGCAACGCTTGAATCCTGGAGAGTGAAGTGGAAGCAGAAAAAGCTGGAAGGGTGTAGGTGACAGCCAAAGGAATTACATCACAGAGAATGTAATTGTGTACTCCGACTGTGAGAGCTAGTGCACGCTGTTTGTATATATTTACACATATATGTAGTCTGTTTCTCTCTTCCCCCGCATCTCCATATAAACACACCTGTAGCAGGTAAATTCAGCATTATACTGAGAAATCCTGTTGCATTTCTAAAACAGGAAATCTAAACCCAAGCATAATTCGAGACTTATCTCAGATGTTTGCAATACCCGTGCCACATCAGAAGTGGGGTCACTAGTATCTGCCCTGTTTCCAAGGGCCAGGAAGGAAGACGGGGACTTGGTAATCCTCTGAGTAACCACAGGGACTCTAACCACTGCAGAAATAAAGATCATGTTGTGGTTGGTATGCATATCCTAGTGACTAAGATCTGTGTTTCTGTGTGAACTGATAGACTGCTGTCTGCATACTGCAATGTTTCAGGCATTCATTGCCTTATCCTCAGTGTAAATGCACCTGAACTGCCTGACTCCATAGCAAAATCTGCATGCAATCCTCAGCACTCTTCAGTGCAGAGCCCAGCACTGTGTGCCTGATATTTCAAACAGCTGCAGCTCGGATAGCTGCTGATGCGCAGACAACACAACTCACCACCTGCGGGCTGCTGGGTGGCAAAGAGAGATCAGTATCTGCTCTGAACAGAAAGTAATGCCAGCTCAGTAAGCAGCCTGCGCAAACCCCAAACACAGATTAAGTAAGCAGCAACTATCTATGGTGTGCATTGTGGTTTTTCTTCATCAAGTCCCACTCTAACTTACATAACCTGAAAAGTTTTCTTATGTATTTACATGGCTGCTATTATGTGTGGTGAAACCTCGCCACTGGCAGAGCAGGGGAGAGGGACAAGGGGAAGGGCACGGGGCTGGAGGCAGTGCAGCTGTGCTCTGGATGGGGAGGTTCCAGCTTGCACCAGCTCACATCTCCAGGCTTGGAGATGGCCCTTTTTAGTCCACCAGTTCAGAGCTCAAAGTTTCCCCTCCCAGTGTCTGACCAGTTCAGGCTGTTCCCTCAGAGCTGTTTGTGCTCTGGCACAAACCACAGGGTTGTGGTGCAGGGATGTTATCTGCAAAGTCCTTGTGTTTGTTGAACCGCAACTTCTCGTGGTCAGCTGCGTAAGGACAGCTGGACAGGTGAGAAAATGATTCACAGTATTTCATTTTTTTAAGGATCTAGAAGTCACATGTAGTGACTGGAGAGGTGAAAAAGAGGACACACCAGCAGCTGATGGAGCTGATGGAGAACAGGGAACCCAGCACCACTGGTGCTGACTGAGCTCAGGGTGAAGGCACTTTGCTTGTGGAAGAAGCTGGTGCTTTACATTACATCTCAAAATGGCACGAATTTCAGAATGTATTTTCACCTATGTCAGAAGTAAAATAAAAGCAAACTACCTACAGTGGCTGTATTAAAACAAAACAAAACAAAACAAAACAAAAAAACAATGGAGACC
>JAOWBP010053652.1:0-10830 GCA_028571105.1 Tragopan temminckii
CGCAATTTCACAGTCTACCTAAGAATGATTTCGCTTTTCCAAAATTCACATGGGATAGTTATGAACGGTGGTGAATTGAGTACAATTTTATTTACTGGGTGCCCACATTAGCCATATCATCAGGAATCTGTCATGTTTTATAGGCTAACAAGACCATAATTTCTACTTGAGCAGATTCCCTCTATTTGTATTCATAGAATCATAGAATCCTTAGAGTTGGAAGGGACCTCTGAGGGCCATCTAATTCAACTCCCCTGCAATGAACAGGGACACCACAGCTAGATCAGGTTATCCAGGACCTTGTCCAGCCTTCCCTTGAAAGCCTCCAGAGACGGGGCATCAACCACAACACTAGGTAAGCTGTTCCAGTGCCTCACCACCCTCACTGTAAAAGATTTTTTCCTTATATTTAACCTAAATCTCCCCTCCCTGAGTGTGAAGCCATTTCCTCTTGTTCTATAGTCTGTCCCCTTCTTTTCTGTAGCTTCCCTTTAGATACCACTATCAGGTCACCTTATAGCCTTCTCCAGGCTGCACAGCCCCAGGTTTCTCAATCTGTCCTCACAGGAGAGGTGTTCCATTCCATGGATAATTTTTGTGGCACTTCTCTGGAAGCGTTCCAACAGTTCCACATCTCACCTGTACTGGGGACTCCACATTTGGATACAGTACTCCAGGTGAGGCCTCACCAGTGCAGAGCAAAAAGGCAGGATCACCTCCCTCGCCCTGCTGTCCACACTTCTTTTGATGCAGCCCAAGATATGGTTGGCTTTCTGGGCTGCGAGGGCACATTGCTGGCTCATGTCCAGCTTGCCATTCACCAGTACTCCCAGGTCTTTTTCAGCCGGGCTGCTCTCAATCCTTTCATTCCCCAGTTTGTATTGGTAATGGGGGTTTCCTTGACCCAGGTGCAAGACCTCACACTTGGATTTGTTGAACCCATGAGTTTCACCTGGGCCCACTGCTCAAGCCTGTCTAGGTCCCTCTGTATTACCAAGCTCTGTGCAAAATAGTGCTGTTCTTGTCCAAGGGAAACCTCAGAATTTCTACAAAGGTAAAAGTTCATCTTTTTTTGAAGATTTTATATTAATATGATCAGATGGTTTTGACTAGAAAAGATAGCTAAAAATTCAGCCACAGCTTTTATAAGCATCTGGACTATATGTGGCTACAGAAACACTGGAATTTCATATATCTGCATAGTGGGGTAAGTCAGTGCATTTTAACTTTTGTGTTACTGTGGCAAAGTTGTTGCTGGTACCTAAATATGCTAACTTAAAGGTAGCCAAGGAGTCTAACCTCTGTACAGCAGCTATTTCTGGTACTATCAGACAAAGAGCAATCTAAACAGGGGCTGAAAATTTTCCTGAGTATTTGATGGGATGTATGGAAAATACATTGTCTCCTTAAGGACGGAGGCAGAAGTACTTAGTTGGCATACAGTTCTGGAAGATTTTTATTTCCAGTGTTTAATTCTACACAATCTTTCTATTTAAATATATTCATCAGAACATCAAATGTAGTAACACAGGAGAACCCCAAAATTTATAAAGATACTGTAACTCCAGTAATACAGGAAGTTGGAAATGTACTAAAATTCTTTCTTAAGAGCTTTTTAGCCTCTCTGCAGTCAGAATATTTTGATGTATTTTGTATTCTAATACATCAACAAAAGCACAGCGTGTGTCACAAAACAGCTGTTTGATGAAGATTTCTGAAGTGTTTGCTACCCCTCTGAATTATTTACTAAAATAAACCAAGCTAGAAAGTGAACAGACACGAGATGTTTCCTACGTAGTGCATGCGATTAATGTATTATTATAAGCTCTGACCAACATCTGTAGAAATTACTGGGAATTTTGCTATTGATTTTAGAGGCAGGAGGATTGAGCCTTGAATTGCTAGTAGTCATTTGTTATAAGTTAGGATACAGAAATCTCCGAGGGCAGAGTGATGGTCTAACATGCTGTTTTCAGCAGAGTCCGATTCCCAGTGGCCCACAGGAAGACAAACCCCCTCTCCTTCCTGCCATGATGTCTTGTGTCAGAGGAGATTATTGTCAGTCCCTCTAGTCATTGCTAACCTTGTGGGTAAACCTGCTTGATAGCTCTGGCAGAATTCATGATAACTAGCTCACCCAAACCTGATCCTTTATGCATAAACATTGTGCATCTCTTCCTTCAGTAATGGCAACTTCTTTGTTCAGTGACCTGCAGCGGCAGTGAATCTTCAGGTTAATTATGAAAACCAATAAGATAGTTTCTTTGTACTATTTTAATTCTATTAACCCACATTAATATCCAGAGCACCTCCATTTGCTTCTTGGCTATTATCAGGCAAATAACAAAAGTAGGGCAATTGTCTTTTAGTAATAATTTGCACCTTTCTATTCTTGTAAGGGAGAACCAGGCGTTTCAGGCTGGTCTGTCTTAAGCATTCATTTCTCTCCATACCCCTCATACCTTTGCTCTCTTTGCTAACGTTGCATTGTTGCAGTTCTAAAATCAACAAGATTAAATTGTACTCACTAAAATGTTGTATTTAAAAAAAAAAATCTGTGTGAGTTAGACTGAGTTAATGGGAAAAGGACGCTCCTTGCTGAAGCTGCATTTTGATTATAAATACAGCAGGCCTATAGTGCTAGTTTTCCATGCTGAAATACTTATGCAGAAAACAAGCCTGCAACTGATGATGATGAGATTCTGCCTAAATAAACCTATAGACCAACTCAAGAAGGCCTGATAGAATTTTTGTGTTATTCAGTCCAGCCAATCTGGAAGCTCGTGAAGTTTTCTGGAAGAATTTCAGAGGCAGGGATTTGCTCTATTGATATATAATAAATAAACTTGTTGACAAAGCAATTTGGATAGGCCAGAAGTGCAACAAAAGTCCTGAGCATGGCGAAGCTGTGAGAAAGGATAGCAGTTGATCATTTGTGGCAGTACAGTTAATGCTAACTCTTTTTTTTTTTTTTATTAAATTACTAAAATTACTATGGAGAACTTAAAGACTTTCTCAGCAGAGATAGTTTGAAATCTCTTTACAAACTCATGGCAGAAGCACTACAGAAAAGGCTCAGGCACCTGAAGATAAAGAGTAAGTGGTGCTGAGTGATGTAGAAGAGGAGTGGCCTTTCCTGGAGCCTGTGAAGAGTTTGTCATACTGTAGAGCTGTTTGCTGTGCACTGTTTTCTCTGTATTTTTTTCAGCATTTCCTTTGGATACAAGTAGAGATAAATTGTAGACCCATTTTGAAACACAGAAAAAGCAGAATATTTTTTTTTAGACTTCTTACTTCTAAATCTCCCAACTGGAATAAATTTACAGAGTAAATGAAAATTCAATAGAAATGAGTGGGTCTTTCAAGTCATTGCAAAGGTCTTTTAATAGAGTGCTTTATGCTTCCTAATAGGAATAGTTCCACTGTGGGAAGAGTTTAATATCAAAATATAAACTTTAATTTCTAGGTTATAAGTGGTCTTGCAAACTGATTAACTTCCTTTTGTAGACAAGTTTGTATCATCCAAAAGCCACACATTTCTTTCAATTTCGCGTTATCATCAAGCAGGCAGAATGTCAGGAAATCCTGCTGTACAGTTTCAAGACACTGTTACTGATTTCATCCATTTCAAAGACTGTCATATTTCTTGAAGGTGACTTCCAGGAATAGCACATATCTCTTGCTCTGTGATCAGGACCGAGAACCATGCTCATTCTCAGCTGTATTCTTGCTAACTGGATGAGACACCATATGCAGCAGGAGGAAAAAAACTGGGCTGAAGAGGCCTGAAGGATGACATGCGAGAAATCTGAGGAGTGGCCATCTGGGGTACAGTGTATGACCAAATGTGTAAGTGATTAGATGGGTGAATCCATTTCCTTCCTAGGACTGGGACTCTTGTTAGAGGGGCATCCCCCGAAGTAATATTTAGTCGCTATGATTGAGCTATTAGTAAGTGCCCCTAACTATTTAATCCTCCCTGTATTCCCTCCTAATAACTTTACCTTAGTTAGGCCCAACAACATCTTCTGCATTGATTATAACTTCTTTATTGATTATTATAATGGCTTGGTACAGAAGAGAGGAGACTGTTGATAAGATTAAAAAAAAAATAATCCTCACACTTTAAATACAGATAGGTCCACTAGAATGTTTTTCTAGGACTGGAAGGAACAAAGCTTTCCTGATGAAAGTCCCCTGATAGAGTCAGCACAATCTGTTTCTATATTTTTATGATTTAAAATACCTCCCTTTTCACCTTACTTTCCTTTTATATGACTTCTAATTAACTTTTTTCTTAATAGAATTAAGAAATGAAAGAAAATGAGATCTTCCATTAGTACTTCACAGATTTTATGCATAGCTCTCTATGCTGCCTATGGGTGTGTGCAGTCAGTGTGCTGGGAGAGTCATTAAAAACTACTGAAGTTCTATGAGCAACATTCTGAGATGGAACATGGAAGAACAGGACCTAAACCAGGTCTAAAACCAGACACAACTGAACGACTAAGAACTTTTGGTTCAGATGTTCTGGACAAGTGCCTGTTTGTTTGTTTTTTTTTAATACAAAAAAATAATCCATCATACTCCACCCTGAAGTTGGACTGAAATTCACTAGTTGTTATTCCAGTCTTCTATCATAAGATAGAGCAGAATGTAGTTTTTACTCTTTTTCCTCATCTGTTTCATTCCTATGGTGAAATTAAGGTAAAATCTTCCCCTTTGTGAGCTAGAATTGTCTCATTACTGCTGTTGCTCCTTGAAATGCGTCCATTCCTTTTTCCTATAGAAGAACTTGTACTGCAGTTTATTTCTGCCTCTAAAATTTATTTGTTTCCTGCAGGAATAACAATATTTAAATAATAGCCTTTTAGAAGAAATCTATCCTTTGGTATTATCTCCCAGGAGTGAAATATAATTTAAATGCAAGCACCTAGCAATATAGCTGTGGTGCTAATGGTGGGTGTGCCTGTTCTCTGCTCTCCTGCCTACCTTAACCAGTTCTATTATATGACCTGGCCAAGTCACACCCCTTGATGAGCAATGCTGCTACTCCTGCATTGCATTATTTTTAAATGACATTTATGTTGAACCATCCTTCTTGTGTGGCATGGACTGACTAAAACAAAGCCTACTGCCAAAGAAAGAATGATAGACCTAGAATTGCACATCTGTCTCAGGCCACATTGCTGTGGGCTGTGACCATATGCTGAACAGGAGATTTACATGAAGGAGGAAATGGTGAAGGTGAATCAAGGGGTGGTACAGTTTTCGCTGAATCAGAACTGGACTGATGCCTTATATGCTTCAACATAATGTGAGGTGATACTATCTAGAGCCCTAAGAATTGGTGATTGGAAAATGGCAGAACTATTCTCTTCCATTCATAGACATGTATTCATGATTAACTTTCCTCAATTTGTCTTTATACCTTTCATATCTGTTGTAACAGTTGATGTTCATAAAGAACAAGCTTTTATTTGATAAAATGAAGGTCCATGGCTATAGCTGTGTAAATATTATGACTTAGAGACATGCTCAGCCAAAACCCCTTCCACACAAAGCTGAGAATGTGTCCTTCTAGGGCTTTGCATCTTTCTTTAAATTCTTAGCTATAATTTTTATTGTACTATAAGTTACACTGTAGCAATCTGAGACTGCAATTCTTAGCTGACTAGCTACTGGGCACACAAACAGCACGACATACACCAAGACACATACACGTGCATAAAGGTATATGGCAGAATCCTGTTGCTGTTATCATTACCTGATTAACTTTGGTGGACTACTCTATGTTCTTGTCCAGATATGACTTTGAGAGACTAACCCATTCTGTCTTGTTCTTTCTGTCTCTTCCACAGGAAATGATACTACAAATTGCCTTATATTATTTATTTACTGAGCTATCTAGAATTAGTTCAAAACTATTCTCAGAACCTCAGCACAAAGAGGGACTTTAAGTAGGAAGTGAGACAACAATTACAAGCAGAAAACATTAAAAGAAGATCTGTTATTGCAATAATAGTCTGTGATTCTACATTACCAGTAAAGGTGGAATCGAGCTGCTATTGCAGGTAACTCCAGAAATTTCCTTTTTTATTTAATTAAACCAGAAGTGAAATAATAACATAAAAAGAGTATTGAGAGCGTTGCAAAACAAGGTATTTATTCTGCATTTTAAACTCCTGTTAAAGGAATTTCTAAATATAGATTGTCTATGTGAGGTCAGCAGGGGAGGCTCTGAGTTTCTGTAGTTATCCTATATTAGCTGTATACTGGGAGTGTTAAGTGACAGAAAACAGTTATGTCAATAGGTTTGAGAAGAGATTTGATGCTTGTAGCTAAACCAAGCTGGATATTCAGATAGTTGTATGTGTCATGTTCCTTCAAAAGGCCAGCTGTAAACCAGACTAGCTCCAAATGTAGCTAAGGGTGTATTTTCCAGTGCAAGAGGAAAATATTGCTCAAGATAAGAACTGTACAGTATCATGTGTTGTATATTATTTGCATACTGCATATAAGGTGACCTATGGCTGCTGAATTTGGAGACTCAATTTCAGGTGCTCATCCCCTAACAAGCTGTTTTATGATTGTTAACAGGACAACATTTTCATGCTAGCTGTAATGCCCAAAAAAGGTTGCTTGAGACTTGTTTACGTGATGCTGAGCTAAATGCATGTCTGTGGAATACAAATGTGAATGCTAGCAGGAAAAATAAACATTTTTGAAGAAAAATAGGTGATCAAGCCCACAGGTCCTACCAAGTCTGGTTCTGAAGTATTTTACACGCGTCTGTCTGTTTGACAGTCTTTGCTATAAATGGGCTTCACGCCTTGAGGATGATAAAGACAGAGTGGATTTTAATCCCACTGGAAAGTGAAGGCTATTAGAAGTTAATTATAACACTTCATTTTTGTAACAATCCAACTGGGATTTTATAACCTTAATGACCACTTGTGTGAGTTCTTGCACAATCTGTAATTCAGCAATTATTCCCAAATCTCACAGGGCTAATATTCCAGCTGATGAAGTGTCACTAGGACTTTACCCCTTCCTCTGGACTCTGTCAGCTCTTAGTCTGATGATGGAGAAGAGAATCAGCCTTTTAACATGGCCATAATGAGGAAATTTGTTAAGGTAAGGCCAGGCTGCCCATTCCTGCAGTACTGCCTTTGTGATTTGCTGTTTTGTGAGAGGAGACATATTTTCCATTTCATGTACTGTATGCTCTGTTATTCATTTTGTGACCACAGACTTTTAATATAAAGGCCTGTTATTTCTATGACATTGTTTCATTTCTTCCACAGCATAATGGTCTGTGGTCTTCCTGGACCTGTGATGCTGGTGGTGGCAAAAAGGATAGTCGGGGGAATGGGGGAAAAGTACAAACATTTCCAACATTTCAAATTTGCTGCAGATTTTGTGTAATCTTTATTAGCTGTTTCACAACAACTATTGCCCCAGATATTCACATTATAGTGTCATCTTATAATTAACCTGCAGTTCCTTTGTATCGTTACATTCACAAAAGCACTGGCAGGTTTTGAACTAAAAGCTCATCCTGGTCAGATTATTATCTGCCACCACATTCTGTATAGTCTGTGAGCAATCTATATGACTGTATATACATTTTGTGCAGTCTGTACAACTGTAAAGATCAATATTAGTCTAGCTAATCAAGTGTGATTTACTTTCCATTCTCCCATTCTGTGTCTGTAAGTTAGCACCACGTCTAACACAAAGACAGCAAGAGATGTTTATAGAAGGATGCTATGCTCCTTCAGGAAATAAGAGCTTTAAATTCCAATAGATCTAGTTCAGATGGTATCAGAGCCAGACAGGAAGGGTCATAGGTCCAAGCTAAAACCAAGCAGATATTTATCCCTAATCTCTCACGGAATGAAAGAGGAAGTGGATCATCTATGGACTGTTACTTCTTGGCTTAAATCTCCTGTGAGAGTGAAAGAGAAAGCAAGCCCACAGTTCACCTTCTGAGTCAGTAGTTCTGTGCATACCTTTGTGATTTACAGTTTTTGTAGCTCCTTTCAAGAGTTTATTCAGCTGCTTTTTGAGAGCACGTATACCTTTCATAATCATAATATTCTCTGCCATAATTTAATTTTACACATAGATGTGGTGCCTGGTTCATTTCAAATCCATTGTTTCCTAGGGCAGGAAGTAGTGAATAGCTATTCCCCCCCTCACATACCAGTCATGAACTTCTAAGCCTCTATTGCCCTCTTCCTACCCCTGTTTTTGTCTACCCTTTCTTCATCCAGAGATAATTCTGCAACTCTGAGCTTTTTTGAAGCCCATCTATATATGTCTCATATTTCTGCAACGTTTTTTATTGAGTGTCTTTATAGCTGGGGATACCAGGTGTTCATTCAATACCAGCAGCTCCATCCGTAATCTCTGTAATGTATCAGAGCTGTGGGTAGGAAGGAAAAGTCATTATTCCAAATGTTGCTTTCATACGAAGAGGTTTTTTTTGTTTGGTTGGTTGGTTCATTTCCTGGTTGGTTCTGGGGTTTTGTGGATTTTTTTGTTTTGTTTCGTTTTGTTTTTGATTCTTTCTTTTACATATTCTTTTCAGCCTTGGCAGAGCTTAGAGGTTATTAGGCATTTTCAGATGTTTACTGTGCAGATAGAACCTCACAGCCTGCAGAACAGCTGAAGAAACTTTAAGTGTGTACATGGGATTCACAGCCAACTAGCAAAGTGGAAAGCAAGTTGAATGCTGCAGTTTGCTGACTAGGGGAAAGGAAAGGAGATGGTTTATAGAGTAGACAAAAAACAAACAAACAAACAAAAAAAACCAACAACAACAAAACAAAAAAACAGACTAAGTGTGCTTACAGGTTATTCCTTCTAGGACAATTTTAATTTGAGAAAGTGCCCAGAAGTAGATGTTTCTGTTGAGATTGCTGTATCAAGTAGGCATGTCTTGCTGTTATATTCCAAGAAATGAGGAGGGCCCTTCGTAATATATACAAAACATAGAAAACTGCATTTGTAGTAGTTATATTTGTATTACTTATGGACAGGTGTTCCCTCCATCCACACACAAAAAAAGATTTCCATCAAATTTATCATAATTCTCAAAGTCAGTCATGCGAATTCTCCCAGGGACCCAATTATTGTACCTTTGTGACTTTGTCATACTGTAGGCCATGGAAAGGAGGTCCTTTACCAGAGTGTGGCACAAGTTTGGTTTCTGTGCCTGCTGTTGGAAAAGCAGTTCTTCTGTCCGTGCCTTGCAGTGACTACAGCCCTCTGTGCATACCTTTTTCCAGAGAAGATAGAAGTCCTGAAGGCACAGCTTCTCGCTAACCAGGAGAATCTCACAGGTATGTGATCTTGCCAGCTGTAACCACACAAAGGCTGTATGCTAGCATCTAAGTTGAGACATTTCTGCTCACCAGAAGGACCAGGAACAAGTAATGATCACTGCTAAGGCATGGCCCAACAGTTAAGTGACATATGAGGAACCATATCCCTGTTGTTGAATATAAACCTATTCCGTACTAGGAAATCCCCTCTGAAAGCAGGATTACTGCCATGAGTGTGGGCCTGGTGCATCTTCGGGCAGAAAAACAGGTATAACATGCAGTCAATCTTGAGAGAAGTCCAAATACAAGTGGTTGCTCTGTCTCATTTGCCTTGGTCTATATACCTTCCCCAAGTGGAGAAGAGAACGGAAGCTGGGAAAACAACAGGAAAGACTGAACAGTAATGCAGATCAACCCTTCTTTCTCTCCTCCGGGCCTGGGCAGTGTTTTCTTCCTCTCTTCCTCAGATCCATGTCATGTTGATAGCTCAGCATCTTGCCCTGGTAGCTCGGTATCTTGCTCTAGAGATAGGGAACTGAGAAGCGGAAGAGAATAGACACTTCACACAGAGGGTGAGGCACCAGTCCCTCAGTAAGTAGCAAATTACTTCCTCCTCTTCAGCATTCTCCAAACCAGGAAACAGCTCCTAGCCACAGCAGTATGCTTGTTAACATCGAAATGGGCAAGGGCATCATGTAGCTATAGCTGTGTTCTCTCGTGGTCTTAATTATTTCAAGGTATTTACATGGAGACAAAGGATATATATTTATTCTGCAATTTGTTTTGTGCTTAAGCATTTCTTTTGGTTGTAGCTCCTCTGGTTTACTAAGGAACGTGCTGCTTGCTTATGAGGGATGCAGGGCTGCAGATGAACGTGGTGTGCCCATCTAGGCCTGCACAGCGGTGTAGGGTTACGGTGTTCCCTTCAGCCACGTCCTGGAAGAGACAAGTATCTTCTGAAGGAAATGTTGAAGTCCAAACCTGCAATCTAAGAATGTGTGCTCAGTGCCAGCTATCTCCAGCACCAACCTCACCTCCTTGCTGAAACTTCAGCACCAAGGCTTGTGCCACCACCTGCATACTGAGCCGCCCCAGCCTGGCGCCTGGCACCTGAGGCTGCCTGCAGTCGGGGTGTTTCTGCCCAGCCTGCCGTGTGCTCCCGGAGCACGGCTAACAAGCTGACAGGCCTAAGTGGCTCAGGAACTGCAGCAGGAGGGGAGGACGGTGCCCAGCTCTATCCCGTTAGAGCGCTCGGAGGTGTGTACCAGAGAGGCCTCTTCTGAGCCCCAGCTCCTTTTTTCCGAGCCCAGAAGGAGGCTGTGTGCCACGCGTACCCTCTCGGCTGCCTTCTCCAAGCTCCGTTCCCAATCTGCACCGAAATCCCGGCAGCACGGGGAGCGCGGCGTCCCAAGGGCAAATTGCTCGGGAGCCGCGCGCCCCCAGTGACTTTGCCCGGCTGCGCCCGTCTCCGGGATCTCGGTCGCCTTCGCGGCACGGT
>JAOWBP010053653.1:0-10829 GCA_028571105.1 Tragopan temminckii
GGGGGGTTGGACTCGATGATCTCTGAGGTCCCTTCCAACCCCTACAATTCTGTGATTCTGTGATTCTGTGTTTCTGTGATTTTGCAGAGAAAACAACCCTGTGCTTATGAATGCCAGTTGAAGAACCCCAGAATCAATGTTTACTTGATGCTGTATCTAATAGAGCAACATGCCTCTGCATTTATGGTAGCAGCTATCATTGTGCAACACACATTGTAAGTCAGCAAGACCTCCTGCATGTTGCTTGTGGAGCTCTGGCTTTGTGCCTCTTCTCCAGCCAATTTGTACCATACCCTGACTATTTAGCAGCTTGCCACAGTGATGAGCCAAGCCATAAATCCCATGCTGTAAACGTCCACTTGGAGCTCTGCACTGCCAGGATGAAGCAGGCTGTCCCCGAGGCAACTGGGAGCGGCCTCAGTCACTGTATCACAAATGGAAACAGCTACACTATGTAACTGACTCATAAGAGAGGATCAGGAATATATTCATTGGTATAATGTAGTGATTTAACAGAGACTCAAGATCTGAGATGGCTAGGTAAGCTTGGTTATCTACTGGATAGAGAGTAGGCTTAAACACACACATACAGGAGGTCCCCACATCAAGTCATGAGATTCAGAGTGGACATCCTCAATTACAGAACTCCTTGAACTGAGGAAAAAAGGAACTGAGGTATGGCTGTATCCATTCCTCGTCCCAGACATGGAGAATGGTTTATGTCTAAGGGATTACAAATGCACAATCTGTCTAAGGTTGAATCTTAGTGAAGGTAACAATGCTTACAATCACATCTAAGACATGACCTTCATAAAGTTAAGAAAGCCTAAAACAATTCACCACTTATCAAGAACCTGTATTGGCAAGATGCCTTGAGGTCAAGGTGTAAGGGATATCTGTACAGGCATAATCTTGAGACACATCCCTGTTCAAGGGCAAATCCTGCTGGGCAGCCTATTGCTTTGCAGCAAAGCTCAAAGGGCTCTTGGGCTACTCACTGTTTATGGGGTAAAATGATTGACTCCTAGCCATACTTTGGTTTTAGGTCCATTCTCAACTGGCCCTCAACTGTTGAACCAGATATCTGCTATCTCTTTCCTCAGTCCCCCAATTTGAGACAGATCTGTGGTGATCAAACTGCTTTATCAAGGTTGTTATAGGTACCATTGTTTATTATCTGTAAGCAACAAACATCAATATTAGAGTTAGTAGAATGAAAGCTGGATGAAGTACAGAATTAAAAACTCCCATTGCTGTTGTGACCACACAAGAAGAGTTCCCCACCAGCGGTGTTCTCCATCCTTTTCCACTCTTTCCAGGTATCTCTTCTGTATTATAGTTGTAACAACCAGAAAGGTCAATGTGGTGGAGGGCAACATAGGAGCATAGCAGCCAAGGGACTCGCATAATGGAAAAATGTTACAAACAAAAAAGGAAAGGTGCTCACCCACCTCTGAAGATCTAGGCTTACAGGGAAAACTCCACAGGGAAGAGTTCTCCAGAAAAAGATCCTTCCTCAGAGGCAGTCAGCCCTAAAATGGGGTCTAAGAGAGGTGCAGCTTAAGGGACCCAAGGGATTCCCATACAAATGTTTTTTTGTTTTTTTTTTTCAAATATACAAGAACAGTTTCAGGGATTTTATCAGGATGCATTCAAAAATAGCAGATTTCGTTCAGTGTCAAGACAAATATCCTGGGCACTCACAAATAAAAACTCATTGTTCTCATACAACACATGCAATCACAACATCCATTTGTTTCCATTTCATTATGTTTACACTATGCTTTAATGAATAGAGTATAGTTCTATTATGATTTAATCCTAGTGAATTTATTGGATATATATTATATACCAAAGCACTGTGTATCATAAAGACAAAAGCTGTGGCATTGTTATATGTAAAACTGATTGGAATTCCCTTTTAAATTGGTTTCATTATAGTCTTTTCCCACAAAGATCCTGGATACCATTTTGCCCTCATTTTAATTTTATTTCTTAGCTCTGTTTTTATCTAGCAGCTCTGATTTTTCTGTCCTGGAGAAACAGAATTTCCTCATTCCAGTCTACTGGACCTACTCTCTTCCATGTCTCTAAACCCATACAGAATTTAAAAAAATTAAAAATAAATAAATAAAAAAAATCAATCCCCAAAGTTTCCCATTCAATCTCCATCCTCTGAGCTACTTAAAATTTTTTCCTTCTGTGCTATGCTACATCTGATTCTTACAGAATGAAGTGCCTTTGTTTTCCTCCACATTTTTCTTGTTTATTGTGTCTTCTTCCAGAATGACTGTAGATAATGACCTTCCAGACCACATCTAAAAAACAGTTTAGTTTTTTCCCCTTCAGTGCTGGAATCACTCTCTCTTCCTCTCTCTTTGCATCCACGCTATAGCTCACTCTGATTTGAATCAGCCATTGCGAGTAGGACAACCAGTTAATTAATGTATATGTTTAAGTATACTTTATTTCAACTTGTAACCATGGTTGAGACATTCAAGTCTTCGTTAATAGAATTTATTCTTACGCTCCCTATACACTGAAAACAGGCATGAGTGCTTATGTATTTTAAGGTTTTCTGACCACAGGTCTAAAGTAGTAGCATTATTAGAGACTGGGATAGCAGCTGAGATACAGCATTTCCACTTGCTGTACTGTAGGGTGCTGTAAAAGAAAAATAGAGAATTGTCTTGATAGGGGATTCAAAACATGTTACTCCATTAAAAAGGTACTTTAATTAAGCCTTAATTTTTAGGTTGAACAAACTACTATTCAATAAGAAGAGTACTAGGCTTAGTTAAAATTGTAAGCACAGCATCAATAGATGGTAATTTGACCATCACAGGCTGCTTTGACTCTAAAAGATCCTGTAGCTTGCACAGGTTGTCCCAGATGTATTTTCTTAATTTGCTTAACTACTCAGACTAAAGATAAGAGTTCCTTTTCCCATTCATAATATCACTGTCAAATTCCTGTAAATGCAGCTAAGCTGGACAACAAGAAGTCATACTGCTTCTGTTGTTTCCCTCACCTTCTTAGGGGAAGTTACTGATGCAATTCCACATCTCAGGGGTGGAACTATAAAGATTTAGCATGTGCAGAATAGGCAGTTCTGAGCAAGAGAAATAATTTGTTGTTTTCCAAATCTGCTATAAGTTCAAAAACTGCCCCCCTACCACAGCGGAAATGCTCTATTGTGGTACATTAGTAGTTTTTGATTCAGGGAGGGATGGGGCTGTGTGGAGTGTGTGCAGTGCAGTCTCCCTTTTTCTGCAGGGGTTGGGATCAATGTTTGAGCCACAGGACAGGACATCAAGGTCATCTGTTTAAAACATAGAGTCCCCAAATATTTTTCGTGACAATTTGTAATGGCAGAGTAAGTGGTTGAAATACATTTCTCGCCTAGGAGCCAGAAATTGGCTTTGGCACTTTGGCACGCAACATTTTGTGCTGTTTACATTGGTAACCTTAACTCTTTGCTGTCCGAATTGTATGCTTCACTACCCAGAACCCAGTTGGTTGACATCAGAATTTGCACTCTTGTATTTATTAAAAAGGTTTCACCAATTGTCCTTAAGGAAAAATTTGAATTTATATATATATATATATATGTATGTGTGGGGTATTCTTATTTATTTACTGATAATCTTTTTACTTGGAATCATAGAATCATAGAATCACAAGGTTGGAAATGACCTACAAGATCATATAGTCCAACCGTCCTCCCACTACCACTGCTACCAAAATGGCAGGCCCAATGCTTTCCAAGCCATATTTGTTCTTTGTTCTTACTTTAGGCCTTACAATTCCTCCAGGGGTTAGAGGAGAGTGGGGACCTGTTTTCCTTTCCTTGCTGGACTTGACAGTGGAGGAGCTGAAATACTCTCCTTTCCTTCACTGTTGTCTCAACTCTGGAATGTTATAGATTTAAGATAATGCCTGCAGGCTGATTATAAATTGTGACTCTAGGAATGCCTAGTGGTAAATATATATATATATTTTTCACATTGTTCCACTTTCAGAGATTTGTTTGCACATTTCTAGATTTATTTTCCTTTGCTTTGGTTTCTATTCCCTGTTCTGGCATATTTCTGTTCTCCCTTGCTTGAAGTGTAGCTTCCAAATGTAGTGTTCTGCAGATAACATCTTCCCTCCCTCATCCTTTTATGGTCCCTAACTACCTCTAGGTGCTCTTCAAAAGCTTCTAAATTCTAACAGTTTTCACCAGCCCATTCATACGAGAATTTCAGACCCAGGTTCATTCTATGCTTCTTGTAAACAATTGATATCCCTACGTGCCATCCTGATGACTATGCCAATTCATTGCAGAAGGAAATGACTACATGGTACACTTCACTCCTAAGAGAGAAGCAGGATTATATCTATTGATATAGTACAGATATAATGTGGTGGTTTAACAGCAACTTAACGAGATTCAAGATGGCTGGATACACTTGATTATTTACTGCATAGAGTAAAGCCTACTGCATAGGCTTAAACACACACATACAGGATGCACTACCATTGAGTAACCAGCTTCAGAGTAAACACCTTTGCTTTCTAACCCCCTTTGTACCACAGAGATAAGGAGGCTGCATATGGCTAGATCCACTCCTAGTCCCAGACTTGGTCAACAATTTATGTCTAAGAGATTCTATGTGTGCAATCAATCTAAGATACAGTCTTAGTGAAGCTAACAAAGCTAAGACGTGATCTTAGTGAAGCTAAGAATGCCTAGAACAATCAGATACTTACCAAGGATATGTATTTGCAAGATGCCTTTTTGAGCACTCAGTTGGCATATTTCATCTTACTTCGTTCTCTTTCTTCTTCCTCGTTGTTTCTATCTTGATATAGCAGGCTGAAAGAGTTTAGCTATCAGCAGTGGGCAGTACTATGTCCCATTTGTCCTCTTCCTTCCTCATTTGCTTTGCATTACCTGTTTCCTCTCCGGGATCTGCCTTTTTCCAGCTCTTCTTGATGCTGAACTTCCTGAATTCTGGAGCATTTTAACACCTTGAAAGCCTTTCAGTGTATTCCATTCCAGAGATCCCTCTGTAACCTGTTTGACTTGCTAACCACACTTCCCATTACTCATGGTAGCAGCCCAGCTTGGATTCATGCAGACCAATGCTTTCTGTGTTGCACAAGTCTGGACACAGCCAGTTCTCTACACTCAGTGGCATCAGGTTCATGCATGAGAGAAATATCTTGGTACGACTTGTGGTAACATGCCCACAGTTCCCATAAAGCTCAGATTCCAGAGTTTGTGCTCCGGCAGTAATGGGCGAGCAGGCAGGCAGTACTATAGTCTCGACTTCTTACATTGTTGTTAAAAAGTAGCCAGGACTGAAGTCCTGAATAACAGTAGCTCCTAATCACTGTATGTTCAGAGGAAAGCAGCTCCTGGATGTCAAACGCAGTGCCCACATGCTTCCCTTATCTAAATTTTTACTTCGAGATTTTCTGAATCTCTGCTAGCTATTTTGGATTTTCCTGTTTCTCATTTTCTGTTGACTGACAACAGAACCTAAAAACTTGAAAGTTATCTGTTTCCAAGTCCTTCTCTACCCTGACAGATCCATAAGAAACGAAGCAAGCAAGCCAGTAGAGCAGCATTCATTTGTATCCCTCCAAGGCAGACCAGAGAAGCCATCAGCCTTTTGTCCTCCCAAGTTTTCTGGAGCACCTCAGAGAAGTACAATACATTTACTCACAACAGGCTGCTCTCCTTTTCTCTGAATCTCTAGTTTCATCCACTAGCTGAATGAGATGTGGGATGGACATGCTATCTCATGCTATCTGTGGTAGGCAGCAAAACTGCCTTAACACTTCTGTGTCTAAGCCCAGCATGCTGACCCCCAAAGATATGCAAAGATTTCCAGCAATGCGGCCTCTTCCAGTGGCAGTCAGCTGCATCAGAAATCCAGATATTGGCCAACAGTTTGGGCTGTCTGCAAGAAATTACTTGGTGCTAGGAGATCTTTCTCTGAGCTCTTCGACAATGAAAGAACTTTTCCCAAGCCTCCTCACTGCTTGCCACATTTAATGAAGACACTTACTGTGACAGTCAGCACCTTAGGTGGTGAGACCATCAGCTGTCTTCTGCAATGAAAGGGAATCTTTTTTTTTACCCTTTTAGTTACTGAAACTTATTGAGAGAGACTGCAAGAGATGAATTATCCCAGCTGAAAAGTCTGGGCCTGTTAAACCTTGTAGGGTGGCTAGCTGGGCAGCGCTATTGCAACATGGAGATGACTCAGCCACGCAGCATCTTTGTTGGCATCCTCTTAGCTGCTGTGGAGACAATTATTTCTTTATTGCTAAACAGTCTGTCGGTGGCTTGGGGCATTTATGTGAAAAATGTAACAGAGACAGAATAATAATTCAAAACATGCCAGACTAGAAAGTCATGGTCATTGTATCAAGCTCCTATTGCCTGAAAATCAATCAGTCCAGATCATTGAGGGTGGGTGAACCAACGGCACAGATGCTTGTGACTTCATCAGAAACAGCACATCCTTCAGGAAAGCAAGACCTCCTCAACCAAATTGCCTTACCAATAACAGAAGCAGAAGGGAACAGAGAAATACTCTGCATGGTATCTCCATCAGCAGAATTAACTCAGAAGAGGAGTTTGCCTTTCAAAGATTCTGTGAGGCGTCAGCTGCTCCTGGGTGAAGTGATGCTAGCAAGCAGCATCCCATTATTTTCCCACTGTGGGAACCAAGCCCTTTTAAAACTGTTTTGACTGTAACCAAGGAATTAGAGAGATGGATGAAGCCAGCCGAAAGTGTGACAATCTCCTAAAGGCACACAGATGGTGAGCAGACCCTGAAAACTGATTCACTTTGAGTGATCACTTTCCTGAAGCACATCTTGGATAGTTTTTAGCCTCTCTGAGGACCTGAGAAAACCCGTAACTTCTCCGAGGCAAAATAGGGGGTGGAAGGAGAAGGGAAAAAAGCATGATTTTTCCTCGAAATGCACATTCACACATAGTTATTTATTTACTTGCCCTTTGGCATCAAGAGAAGCTCATCTCTCAGAGAATTATCATCCGTGGCTCAGCCCAGATGGAGGTGGGATACAGATTTCATTGCCAGCGCTAACCATGAAAAGATTTTCCCATTTTACCAGAAACCACAATCCCCCATAGTTCTCAGACTGCTCAAGTGATGTATAACTTGGTAATTGTCCTGAAAGATAAGGAAAAGCCTCCTCTGCGGTTGCATTTGATATAGCCTGATGTATGGGATCGCTCAGTGCCGGCTTGGTGGAGGGAGTCTCGAGACAGTGTGCAGTATGCCTTTCTGCCTTCTTCTTCTCACTGGGGAACCTCTGCTGGTGGCAGGCAGGATCCTGAGGGTTGCAAATTGCTTTCCCACATCTAACGTCCCTTTCATAGCAGACTCAGTCAGTTTTTGGCACGAGGAGGAGAGCTAAAGAGTGGTTCGGAGGCACTCCAGAGCCCCTTCTGCAGTGCTCCCACTCCCAGAGTAGCCCTGTGCTGGGGACCGAAAGGGACAGGAAGGGAATAAGTGGTGAGGAAGGGAAAGCCTTGTGAGCGGAGGAGGGAGAGAATCTTCTGGAAGGAGAAACTTCTGCCTATAGGAAGTGGCAAGAATCCCTTTTCCTGAATCAGTGCAAGGGACTCTGGACAAACCCTTAGTCAACCGAGTATTTCAGAGATTGGCTGTGGCCAATGCCTCTCACCATCCAGCCAGGTGCAAAGTCCTTCCAGTTCGGTGCTCTGGAGGAACAACAGACAACTCGAGATTTATTTATTTATTTATTTATTTATTTATTTATTTATTAATAAGAATCTGATACGTAGAATTTTCCACTTCCCAGGCACTCCAAACCTACTTTTGTGCTAGGAGCACCATGGGGACGAGCAGCCGCTAGATGGCACGTCCATCCTCGTGCAGCCACCCCAGAGCCTGGAAAGTCCAGGATATCCTGCTCATCCCACGCAGGCACAGTAAAAGGGTGAAATGATATCTCAGCATCTGCTTTTAGCAAATGCTGGCACATGCCACAGTTATTTTGCGTTGGGGATCTGCAATCTGATGAACATTCCACTGTGATTTTGAAAGGGATTAAAAATAAGCTACAAGCACATTTTGCTAACTTGCTCTCACTGGTTTCGGTGGAGATGTACTGGGACTGCAGAGAGCATTTATGTGCAAAACAGCTCGTAAAAGGAAATATACAGAGCTTTGTTCTCCCACAGGAGGGCTAGTGAATTATTTGGATAGAACCCACATGAAGTAAGAAGTTATTGGTCGATATAATTTTCCAGATCCTCAGCTGCTGTTATGTGGTATACTTCACTCGTTTATACTAGCTGAGAGTCTAGTCTCTAGGTCTCCAGATCAGAATTAAGCAAGACACCAAGAGGGTTTGGAGAAAGGAGGTTTTATTTGAGGGGGCTGCCAAACATATTAGATCTGGACCACTTTCTCTCAGAGATTTAATCTCAGAGGAACTGGCAAAACTGAGAAGGTCCAGAAGTGGGAGTGAATCAGGCACATTAAGGCATATATGCTGCAAGCTGCAGTGTTTTCCATGTGTGGCAGCAAATAACTAAAGTATTTCAAAGCAGAGAGTTTCAGGGCAGCTTATATCGTTGAAAACTGGCTTGCACTTGGTACAAATTGAAAAGAAAGACAAGCTTCTGGATTTCCCTGTCACGTCAGGCTAACGTGCCATAAAGATTTTGGATTTTGGTATATGAAGGTTTAAATCACCTATCCTCCCTCCCCAGAATTTTCCACTGGAATACACAGAAGAATTAGAAGTACTGCACAGTGCTCTTAAATTCTCCCCCATCTCCTTTGTTTGCACCAAGAACAAAGACTGCATTTTTATTTGACATAATTTTGAATTCATCCCTTTAAAAAATGCTGTTTAGAATTCAGTGAAGTAATGCTTTGTGTTTCACTCGTGTGCCTGCAAACTCCAGCACTGGTGAGAGGGTGAGTCAAATTATGGGCAATGTGAACTGGATTAAGTTGGACAACAAATTCATTATTTTCAAGAGAAAACAGAACAAACAAAGTAAGTATTTTAATTTCTTTAACATTTAAAATGGCTGGGGAGAGAACAGCAAAGCTACGCAGCCTGGAAGAGAGGGGAAGAGAATATATCACATTTTGTGATTCTGTGCATTGCTGCTCACTAGGGAGCTGTGCTGCTGAACTAAAACTTTGGGGTACTTCTATAACGCAAATAACAAATAGTCATTTCCCAAGAAAGAAATACAGGAGATTCAGCCCCAGATTTGAGACTAAAGAGAGACACCAAGTGGAAGAGAAGCACATGGACAGTTGCAAGTTATGTGCAGATCTCGAGGATTTGGTTTCTACATGTGCCTTGCTGCAGCTGTATGAGCATTAATGGTAGCCCAGGGAAGCACTCTGGCACCTCTCCGCCCATCTGGGCGCTGAATGATGTATCTGCTGAGAAGGACCAGAGAGGTAAAAGGGGGAAAGAAGCTTCTTTCAATGCAAGATTCAAAATTGGCTCTATGTAGCTGGATACTTGGATGCCTTCATAAATGAAATTGAAAAGAATTAAGCCTCTAAATACCCTCAAGGATCTGAGCTTGCGTGAGAAGTACTAATGTCATAGGATTGCTTGATCCACTCACTCTGCTCCCTCAGGTAAGTCATGCCAGCGTTGCACCAATTTCACTGAGAAAATATTCAGCCTGCCAATATCAGCTCCTGTATATTTTCATTTCCTTTGGCAAGCTTTGAACTGAGTTCTCCTTCCCTAGGCTTTCTCAAGTGTTTATGTTAACTGGACTGAAAGAGACAACTTCTCACCAGTCTCTGGAGCCATGGGGTGTGGAATTAACACTGCCTAAGCATCTAGCATCTGTCCCTGAACATTCCCAACAAGGAAGCCTCTTCTCATTTCTGGGTAATGTTCATTCCTCTCAGCCCAAGATGTTTACTTCAGCTCAGGTGTTTGTCCACATCTATACAATTTTAAAGGGGTTGAGGCTGAACGCCACTTCCATGGAACCACCTCTGGTTGCCAAAGATTACTGTAAAGTGTGCAAAGAGAATTATAAATCAGGTTAATTCCTACCTCCACCAAGGTTCATAAGGTCACACCCCGGCTGCTGTTAGCCCAGCCATACTCAGGTACTGAGCAGAGCTCAGGAGCACCAGCAAGAACTCCTTTAGTGACTGTTGTATTTTTTGGAATTCATTTAGCATGAAGGTCCCACGCAGAGACCTGCAGGAGGAGCTGCTCCGCGTCGGTTTCCTTCCTGCTGAGATCTTTCGGTTGCCTGCATTTCTCCCTTCAGCCAGGTGAGGGCAACTGGGCACCAAAAACATTATTTCAATTCACTGAAGCTGATTTGTTTTCTCTGAAGCTCTAAAACAGGATTCTTAAAAATAATTAGCCCTGAAACAGAACAGACCGCTTTCAAATTATACCTTTTGATAAACATTTTTCCCTAATGTGAGTTAAAGTAGCCTCCCCCCCTCCTCCCAAGTCCCAGCAAACGCAGCGCTTTTATTGCTGTTCACTCCATCATTATTTTTGTATACAACTAATCCCTGTCCTAGTTCTTCTGATAAAATCACAGCTTTGGGCAAATAAAAGAAGAGGATTCCATGAGGGTGCCATGAAAACACTTCTGCCAAAGTCAGACTTAATAAAATCGGTAATCTTCTACTCTGCTTTGTATTCCATCTGTATATTTTATGCTGTGTTGTTAAACAGACACTGGCTGCAGACTGTAGGTTGCCTGGTCACATTTTGTTCAACCTGGAATTTACTGGAGCACTCAGCTCTGCATTCCCTCA
>JAOWBP010053655.1:0-10822 GCA_028571105.1 Tragopan temminckii
CTCGGAGATGCTCAGCAAGGACGTAACACGAGGAAATGACGCCCTCCAGCACGGCGCAGCTGCTAACAGAGGTAAATAGGAGGAATGGATGTACAGCAGGCTGAGGCAAAAGAAAAGAGGCTCCTTGGCTCACCCTGCACAAGCCGTTTCCCAATGGCAGCACAACAGCCCCAGCCATCCATCGACACCAAAACGCTCACTGGGCAACCCCACAACATTCATACTGGAACCACAAACTTGTCAAAACGTGGAAACAAAAGGTCTCTAAGTAACGAAGGAATAAATACATTCTTAACCCAAGCAGTTTTTAAAACAGTCTTTAAAAATGATAAAAGCTGCATTAAGGCCTCACTTTCCCACTCTGCAGCTTTCACTCCACACCAGCAACTGGGGAAGAGATTTTGTGTTTCGCTCAGGTTTTATGTGGTGCCCGGAAAGCTTTTAAACAGCTCAGTAGCCCGGAATTACTTTTCACCCACTGATAAAGCCTGCGGAAGGCCATAGATCCTGCTGGAAGACATAATGCATCTCATCATGTGCTGTAAGGACAGAATAGTGTTTCCAACTCAACTTTAGTCCTCACCCAATGATCAACCTAAACTATCTAAAAACCGACTGCGATCAACACAGGGAAGCGTTCTTTAATGAAAAAGTAAACAGCTGGCAGCTAATTCAGCCCCCCTCCCTTCCTCACAAATTCCAGCTTTTTGGAACAGCTCACTCTGCACCTTTAAATCTTCTGGCAGGAGCCTTCAGAATGGGAATTTGGCTGGGTTGTGCCAGAGAGCATCCCTGGGCTTTCAGTGGATGAGACAAACAGCGTAAGTTGAGCACAGATGTGCAGCACCTCTGCCTTACTCCTACATTGGTACAGTTCTCCTCCTCTCTCAGCTGCCTGTGGATGTGAAATCCATAGACTGCTACACAAGTTCTCATTAAATGTGCTCACTGTCTTCCAAGTTTGCAATAAGCCAGATTCTGAAGGCTGTTTTTATTTCACAGCCATGTCCAAACAAGCAATGAACCCACACACCTCGGACTTGGAGAAGCTGTTTAGAGCTCATTCAGTGTAATTTGCAGCAATGCAGAACTCGTTAGAATAGCTTTGCTTTAGGTGCACTGAACATCAACGTGCCCAAAAGGTCTCACAGTGAGACACCTCTGCCTGGCTGAAAGACTTGGCAGTGTGCTTTCTTAAAATACATCTATCCCTTTAAACAACTTTACAGTACCAGACATTATTTGACAGATAACTTCCACATCTGTTTTTTAAGCCAAATTCAATGTTTGTTTTCTGCTACCCTGCCGAAAGTTGTTGGAAATCTCTTTTGTTAAAATTAGGAGCAGCATAGAAAAGGACAGCGACGCAGTCCTGGCAGCTCCCCTTAGCTAACGCGAGGAGGTGCTGTGCTGCTGAAGGCACTTCTCAGTGGCTGAGGCCAACTTACCTGGGAGCTCCAGCTGGGACGCACAGATGAAGATCTGGCAGCTCTGCCTGAGAAACGTGCGGGCGTTCGGGAGACGCACGGAGCCAAACCACGCCAGCTTCGCCTCCCTAAGCCCTGTTAATAGCAGATGGCACTCCAGAGCTATCGTTGTTCCAGTGATCAATTAGATCCGGCACCAGGCTGTGATGGTGCTTGCTCATGATTTGAAACACATTGAGTTCTTCTGTTGAGAGAGCCAACAGATGGGGCTGGGATTTGGTTTCTAACCAGTCCGTGTTAGAAACAAGTGTTATTCTCTTAAACAAGTCACACATACACATATATATAAATATAAATGGGAGGATGTTCTTGGTTTGGGGAGGTGCAGACAGCTCCCTCCTACATTATGCAGGCCTTCAGGGCATTTTCTCCTCCAACTACATTGGATGCCTTCAAGAAAACTCTTCATTAAAGCATTAGTCACATTTTAAGCCCTAAAAATGCCACGTAAATGAATAATGAGCCTAACAATTTAACTAATTGATAGGCATCTGTTTTCCTAATCTGTGTCCTTGTTTGTAAAGGCACAGAATGCACAATTAATTCTCATCATCTGACTGAGGATGTGGCCAAGTCACTTTGTCATCATGTGAACCCTGGAAATGCATTTGTTTACAGAAATCTCATCTATATCACATCGCTGGAATCCAAAGGCAAGTAGAGAGCAAAGCATCAAACATCAGCAACAGTGTGCCAGGTGAACTAGCCCTTATCCTGCACTGCATCCTTTGGCCTCGCACCGTGTCTCCAGGCAAAAGATCATTTTTTATGTAAGACAAACAAAAACCAACTGCTTTGGCTTGGTCAGTCTGCCAGCACTGACCTCATGTGAATCCTTCGTCTGGTTGTTTGCTTTCTCAGCTGTTCCTCAGACCTTCTGTTGCAGACTGAGGCATGGAGGAAGTCAGCCAGGACTTCTCAGACACTGCCTCAACAGTTCACCACTTGGGCAAACACTGTCGTTTGCTTTAAGCAGTGAAGCCCCAGGCAGCTTATCAAAATCTGTAACAGCCCGTGGTGCTTTACTGGCTTTCAGACAGACCTAACACCGCAGGTTTGCTGCTTTTCTGGTTCTCCCCCACCGTGTTTATTGTCTCCTGTTACAGGAAGCCCTGAACTTGTATTAAAATGGTGGCAACTTGCTAGAGGCCAGGCAAGGAAGCACTCACCACCCCCAGCTAACAACTCATGCAGCACTGCACCAATTTTAGTCTTGCACACAGCTGTGGCAGGCAGTCCCTAGAGCAGAGCTGCTTTGCTCTCGGCTCAGGGCAGCGAGCAACATATGGTTACTAAAGCATTCTCCTAGCAGGGAGCTTTACATTTAGGATGAGTTACCATAGTTCCCTCGGAGTCAGCTTCGAAGATTACTCATCCCAGACACGCATAAGCAGAGATTTTGCCTCCTAATGTTGCTGTCTCCTGCAGCCTCTGACTCAGCACGTGGTCTCCCTTCCATCAGGGTTCTATTTTCAGCACTTGATTCACTTGCACTGAGGTCCCAACCTCTGCACTGACAGCCACGGGTTGTTACAAGCATGGAGCAGGGGTGAATGTAGCTCAGCAGACAGCTGCACCATGGCTCTCACTGGGGCAGCCTGGGCACACAGACTTCAAATTCTTACCACAGATTGTGCTGGTCGTTGATCCACTGTGAAACAATGAGATTCTGCCCGCCCAGCTGAGAACTGGGAGCATTTCTGATGAGGATGCATCTGCACACATAGCAGCAGTTCCAGCTAATGCATCCTGAAGGTGCTATTTATAGCAGATGTTGGAGGCTGAGCAGCAATGCGTCACGTCGCAAGGATGGCAGCATAAAGCACTAACACGGTGTTAATCATTTCAAGTCACTTTGGATATCTCACACCTCATTTCAGCTGCGCAGTGAACTCAGTTACATGAGCAGCTATGGCACTGGGCTAACAGACCTTCTCTTGGACCCCCTGAACAGCCTCCAGCTGAGATACCAACCTGTACAACGAGCGTAAAGCCCCTAAAGCAGCATGTCTTCTCCAGTGATCTGTGAGTTGAGGTGTGGGTGCAGAAAAAGCTTTGCAGCCAGGAGCTCTCAGCTGACGTCCTACCAAAAGCCTCACGTCCTCCCGTGAAGATGTCTGTTTCTCATGTGCTTTTGGAACACAGATGCAAACTGCTGCAGCGAGGTTCTCCTAGTGTCAGTGCACGGCTACATCCTCCCAGTTTCAGAAAGCAGCAATCAGGTCCGTGAGGTCCCAGCAAGATGTTTCCCCAAAGTTCCATAACAGCCAGCAGCACCCCCAGCTGCCCTGACACTGCAGCTCTGGGGAAAGGGCAGCAGCTGGAAAAGCAGTTCTTGTTGCTTCCACGTAACACAAGCCGAGCCCAAGCACACAAACTACTCCAGACTACCCCAGAGTTTGACTTGTGTAGATCGTACTGGTAAAAAAAAACAAGTAAAATGAAAACAGAACAACCAGAAAACCCTGACATGTTAATTTCAAGCTCCATTAGAAGCACTGGAAGAAAAAAAAATAAATCAACACTGCCTGAATGAGAAAGACCAAACTTACTAGGACATAAATGTTGTTTTCCCAACTGTCTGGAAATGCCACAAAACACTCCCCAAAACAAGGCTTTAAATTCTAATGGAAACAGGGAACAAAGATCTCTCCTGTGAGCTTTATCATGATGCTCACCCACAAGCTGTGGGCTGGGTGTTCATGTCCTACTCGGGGGTATCCACACCATCAAAATGCTGTACGAAGCAAAAGGACTATTCAGGCAAACACAGGGACTGCGCCACAAAGTGCTTCATTCACCCCAGCAGGGCAGCCACTGAAAAGAGAACTGATCCCTGCACTGGGAAGAAAATCCCCTCATTTGTATGCACATACACACGTATGTTAGCTGGCATGTGGTACTTTCTTCTGGTGCTCATGGCCAGCTATCACCTTGACAGTGCTCCAGACAATTCCTCTCTACCCTGCCCTGATGGGAGCAAAGGACGTTTTAAAGAAACACTACTGAGAAACATATTTTATAAGACAGATTCCTTTGTATTAGCCATCAGTTGATTAAGTCCAGGGACCAGCTCAGACACCCTCCTTTTGTAGTCCTGCACCCCTCCCCTGCCAGCAAAAAAACCAAACTCTCAATCTAGGGAATGGACAGGGAAAACAAGAGGGTCAAGAACTTGATAAATCAACAAGTGCTTCTTTTAGAAGCAGCAATATAAAATCATTCAGACAGTCTGAGGGCACTTCCATGCTATTAACCAGAGAGGCAGCAGTGGCCCCACGCACGTAGATATGATGCATTACCTGCAAACACCATGCTCAGTGCCTGCCAAGGCAGCTATCTCCTCCTGCCTTTGTTCTGGGCTGTGCACAGTACAGCATCCAGTTCCCGGGAGGAGTTCCTGTCCTCTCATTCCTAGCGCATCCATCTTCAGCACCTCTCAGTAGTAGTCATCCTTCTTGCCATCAGCTCCCTGGATGCCTGCATGGTTCTTCTGCTCTTGGACAAGTTCGAGGTCATCATTGTCATCTACCTCACCGCCATGGTCCTCCTGGGTGCAGAGGGAACAGTCAGGAAGGAAAATCAGCAAGGTCCAGCTGGAAAAGAGACCCTAACAGACAGCATAATGCTGCTTCTGAATAGAGCTGTTCTGCCATACCAGCCCAGCTTGGGAAACCCAGGAAAACAGGGAAGAATTCAGCTCTGCCAGGGACTTTTAGGTAACACTGGCAATGCACCAAAAAGTAGAGTTAAGAAGCCATATTCATTTAATAAACACTGAATAAACTAGCACTGCAGTGCAATTTTAACATCTCAGCCTGCTGCACGAGAAGATACCCTACCTCCATCACTTCTAAAACTAGTGTAGCAAATTCAACCCACGATGTGCAGCAGGCAGCACAGCATCTGTTGGCACCTTTAGGTCCAGATAGTCAGTGCACAAGCCAGGTTCTTAGAAAGGACAAGGAGAGCTCCCCTTCTCTGGGGTCCCTAACACAAGAAGGACATGGAGGCCATAGGTATGTGGGCTCCAGGTTTATTCTGGAGACTCATCCCACTGAGCAGAGACAAAACTGAAAGCAGTGCTCACAGTACTGCTTCCCTAAAAGCTGAGTTGTGGTCAACTCCTGGCTACCAGCATACTCAGGTAACAATTTCACTAGAGAGGGAAAGAAGGGAAACCTTGGTGTCATACAATTTCTTGTTCCTGATCTTCTTGATAGTCATCCATTGGGTCCTCCTTGGGCTTGACAGGTCTGCCAGCATCCTGGGAAAAACAGAAGGTCAGACATTGTTAGCTCTGCTCCAATCCACTTCCATTCCCTGCAGTGCTTCAGCTCTGGAAGACACCAGACTACAGCTCAGAAATCAGGCAGTGAAACAACCCCACATCCACTAGTGCTTTCCTTCCCACTGTAGAGGTTTTTGTTCTCCTCCTTGATTACATTGGCTTGGATTTATTTTTTTTAACTTCACTATTGATCATGATTTTAGAGCCTGACAGATAAAATACTCCTTTTTAAAAGCAAGCAACGCTCAGCTGCATGTCAAAAACAAACTAACATTTCCCTGATGCAGAGTCTGGCTTCAGATGGCAAGAAGCACTTTACAAGATAAATGGCTTCCACCTGCAAGCAGGCAAACAAGAAGTCAGGACTCCTGCACCTTGTCACTGCTGTCAAGTTTGCTGCATGCCCAGGAACAACAAGGCTTCAAACAGAAACAACATGGCCAGAACAAATTCTGGTATGACCCACTGATCCTTAGGAAAAGGTTTCTCCTGCTTGCCTTATCCCTGCAATGGGATTATTGATCAGTTTCCCTTTGAGCCCTTAAGCTCTCTGCCTCCCCCCATTCACAGCTCAGAGTCTCTCCCTAACCCCTGCTGGCTGCCCTCATGTCAGTCACCTTCAGTGGCTTCTCCTTAGACTCTTCTTTCACGCTGGGTTCCTTGAACTTCTCCAAACCTCCCACCTTCTCTTCAAAGTCAGGTCTCTCCAGCTCAGCTTCCTCAAACTCATCCTCGCCTTGGTTATTGGGATCCTGGGCAGGATCTGCAGCATCATCTGGCATCTGGACAAGGAAAGCCTCTCGTGAGTACCAGACAAGATATCTACATGGGATGCAGAGGCCAAGATGAGCCCACCCCCACCATCTGGGAAAAGCTGTTGCCCAGGGCCGACACAGATTTCAGGAGGAGGGTCCATCACTACATGATTAAGAGTATAGGAATATCGTTCACCCAGAAGAGACCGCTGGTTACTCTTCGCAGTATTCCCCTGCCTCTTCCCCATTCTCTAGTCCTATCTCAATCTTTCATCTGCTCTTTGCAGTTCAGGCTCTTCTCATTTGAGTGGTAATGAAGCTATATAGGAGGCACAAAAGGATCTTGCTGCAGGCTTCGTTTCTCTCTCTAGAGCTGGTTTCTCCTTGGGAGATCAATTCACTGTCAGCACAGAAAGCAAAATAGTTGCAGGGCTGTTTTGCAGCTGACTGCTTTCCCAGAAGTGTTATCAGTAGGTTCTTTCTTCTGTATTTGACCAGCTTTACAAACATCAAGCAGCTGCTTTCTACAAATTCAGTGGTTCCCTTTTTACACTCCTCCTGAGCTTCAACTTCCTCCAGTACCTTTCTGCCCATTCAGCTCGGATTCAAGTTATCCTCCCACCACACCATATGAAAGAGGTATCAGCCCTCTAAAGAGAGTTTGGCAGTGTCAGTTCACTGTCAGTCATCAGCAAACTACCTTCAGTTTTACAGAGAAAATACTCAGCCAGCCATATTATTCCTGCTGCTAAAAGGTTTGTGTTTACCTGCTTTTTTTTTTTTTGAAGTGGGGGAACTGAGATGAAGAAGCACATTGAAATCTAAGATGACAGAGCCAGTGTTGGCTCAGCACTTCACCAGTCATACCTTTAAATCAAGCAAATTGATGGTTTTAACTACAAAACACTCTGGAAACAGACAGCAGTTTGGAGTTGCATGTCATAAAGACTTCTGGGAAAGCACCTATTAAAGTGGAGCAGTGGATTTTTATTCAGAAGAAGGAATCCTGATAACAGCACAGCAGTATTTCTTACCATGGGCTCCTGAACAACAGTCTCTTTCTGAGAATGCAAGTTCTCCCTCTCAATCATTCCTGCATCTGCAAGGAAGAGGGATAGTTATCAGCACAGTCTCTGGATTAAAGACAAAAAGAGCAGTGATACAGACTGATCTGGTAATCCTTATAATGCTTACAGGATGTAAGTCATCATTTCCAGTAGGATTCTCACAGGAGCCTCAGTTCCCAGCTTCCCTCCCTTCTGCATTCAAGCCCTTTGAGTGCAGCAGAACACCTCAGCAGTATTCTCAGTCTGGACTTCTGTACCCCAAAGCCCATTTGGCTCCCCGCTGGCTACATAGCTGTAATACTTAATTGCTTTACCCAGACAATATCAAGATCTCTGTGGAAACTACAAGTCATCCTTTAAGCACATGCAGAAAGCTTTTCTAGCTTCCAGCCTTGGCTGGCAATATATTAGTGCTGTGCAGCAGAGGATTAGGGAAACCATACCCATTTCAAGCTCTTCATTATCCGTCCTTTCCTTCTCGCCTTCCTGATCACCTGTTTGATTCTCTGCCCCTCTCTTCTGACTGGATGGCTGTGAGCTGCCCTTCTGAGTCTCCTGCCCAGGCCTGGGGTTGAGGTGAAGGCTCTTGGGATAACTGTGCACATCATCCATCTGGGCATTCACTTTGCTGACTATGTCCTTCCAGCTGCAGCAAAGGCACAAAACAAACAGACCCCACCTCGCCACCTCAGCATACGCAGGAGATATTTCAAAATGCCATTTCAAGACAGCAAACAACAACACGTAATGCACGTAGAAGTCTGTCCTAATGTAATGTCTCAGCTTTAGCAGCTTTTTGAACCCAGCATATTACCACCACACAAACTTCTAGTAAGAAGCCCAGCCTTTAGCTCAGGTTCCCCTGTTACAAAGCCATCAACACGCAAACTGGCCATCAAGAGTCTGTCTGGAATCTGCTGGTCTCAGCCACCCCGTGCAACGGTTCTTGGCACCAGCCACATGGCCTCTTCTGTGATTCAGTGTTACTCTTGGCATTGATACCTTCTGAGAAAGCTGGCTTATGCACTCATACCACAAATAACACTCAGTGTAAACAACAGCCTCCAGCTGCTCAATAATTTCTTGATGATAGATCCAGGAAAGAAAAAGCATACCATACTCTTTGCCTTTGAGAAGTCATTTATCAAAACATGGCCAGTGTTTGCATTTGGTGCTTCACAGAACAGTGACAACATCCTTTCTAGATTTGGAGCAGCCAAAGACAGGCTACTCTGCTGCCCCAGTTTCAACATTTGCCCTCAGCTGAAGGCACGCAAACCCCTCCCTGTATGAAGGCAGCACAACATCCGTGCTGTCGCTGTGTGCTTGTGCAGATGCTGCCTATTAGAGCAGTGTGACATTACTCTGAGGAAATATCTTCAGGCGTCTTCAGAGAACAATCTCTGACCTGAGAAGTTTGCAGGTTAAGTGAACAAACAGAAAAAGGGCAGAGAAGACACTAGTGGAATCTGGCTGATAGTTTGGAATGAAAACCAGAAGTTTCTTCTACAGATAAAACAGGAATTACATATTTTCTTTTTTCCCCCTCTCAAGTAAACTGAGCAACTATTACCTGAACACACACAGAGGACAAATAAATTACATAAGGAAGCACTATTTTCAGTTAGTTTTTGGATTTTGGCCAGGATTCAATGAATTACAGCCTCAGAAAGACATTTTCTTCCTTTTGCAAAGCAGCCTGGTCTTCTGTGAGTACTGCTGAGACAGAAAGCAGTCCCTCCTGAGCCTGTTCAGCCAACACTATGACAGGATCCTGGACCCTGCCTGGACTCCCAGAACCTGCAGTAACACAAGAACTACACTGTGTTAATAGCCCATCCCAATACTGGCAGGGCCCCATCACACCCTCCTCTGAAAGCCCCTTCCAGGCAGCTGCCCTCCCCACAGCTTCCGTCCACATTTACCCCAGGAGCAGGTCTAGAGAACACCTTATGCTCTGTGACCAGGAGGAGAAACACCCTCAAGGTTCAGGGAACTTTAACACTGAGGGTTTTAGCTAAGCTCAGAGAATTCTAACAGTTTCAAGGTTTTTTTTTTTTTGTTTTGTTTTTTTTTTTTTTTTAATACTGTAAGCCAGATCTGGTCCCCCGACATGGTTAAACTGATTTGCCTTCTTAAGATGAAGCTGAATTTGATATAAACAAAATCATCTCAAGAGCAACTATGCAGGAACACGGAACAAAAGCCTGCATTTTCTGAGGGATTCTGTCTGTGTCCTCATTTCTGGCATAAGCTCTTGCTGTTTTATCCCATTCCGAACACAGAAGTCTTAGGATCACAGGTCTTGGAGAGCAGAAGGGGGCTTTGCATCACCAACCTTTGCACTTGCACTGGTTTGCTCCCTGTTGAGTGGTGGTTGTCTGGCATCTGGGTTTTCTCAGCAGTAGAAGGTTGTTTCAGATCAGACAGTAACAATCCAGGAGCTTGGCTTTCCTCATGGCTGCTCACCTGAATGCGCATCACCATGTTCACATCCTGCAGAGAGGACACACAAATGCTTTCACGATGTACACAAGCTCTTAATCTTACTGTATTCTTGTAGACCTCACCCCTTGCATTTGGGCCAGAACATCTTTTTCTAGAGAACAACAGAATCAGAAGTGGCCCCAGAACAAATCCACAGCCCTGTCCAGTCACTCCCTGGTATGAGAGGTCACTCTCTCCTTCCACACAGCCAAAAGGAAGTGATTTGAATCCCATGAGATCTGGACTTCCCTCATCTCGGGTAGCCAAGAAAGGAACAGCAAAACCACCCCTTACAAAAAAAAAAAAGTGGCAATTATAATAGTTACTGTAATTGTAATTTAACTATATGTTAATTGTCACGTTGTCAATTACTGTCCCTTACTGTGCTCCCTAGCAGAGACCCACAAAATTTACAGCAACTCCCAAGCGTTCCCATGGCCATTCACAGCCCTGAATTCAGATGTGAATCTCTTCTTATTTCAGTGCAGACCACAGGAAGCAAGCAAGGATAAAGCAGAAGGCAAACCCAGTCCCCAGTGAACTGATTTCCTTTTTTGAGAGAAATGAATGCTGTTCTTTTTTTATACACGCTTGTGAAATGAGACAAACTCAGCAGGCCTGTCCGGTGCCCAGCCCACAGTGCCTGCTCTCAGGGAAAAAACAAACTCCAGGTCTACAGAACATACTGGGTTTCCATTTGGCAGGCTGTTCACAGTTCGGGTGAATCGGATAATG
>JAOWBP010053657.1:0-10819 GCA_028571105.1 Tragopan temminckii
CTTTCATTTTTGAAAAAGAATTTTCTAAACTTTATGTTAAATCATAGTATGGAAACATGTTCTGAATGCATTCTTCTGGATCCAATATCTAGAACTTAAATGTAAAAAAAAAAAAAAAAAAAAAAGAACACTGTCATGTTTATTTAAATTCTCCAAGTTTTAAGGTAATCATAATCTTTTTTCTTTTTTTTTTTTTAAGATTTGGCTTTTTACTTACAGAAGCTTGGAATGATGGTTGGTTGATTATATCCATCAACAACCACAGTGCTGACATACACAAATTCCCACAAAGTGTTAAATTCAAAAGAACTCTCAAAGCTGGCTTTTTTTTTGCCTTTAATGTTGTTTTATTGTTGTTATTGTTATTATCTGCATCTGTCTCACGAGTGTATTATCTGCATCTGTCTCACTAGTGTAGACTGACTTTGTTCTGTGTTTTCAGCTGGTTTCATCTTACACCCTAGTTTAAGACTGATATATTATTATCAGTCCTACAGATGACTCTTGAAGAACAGTTTCACTGCAGTGTAACAGCATATAGAAAAAAAAACCCTAGACAAGAAAATCTGTTTTCATTTATGTGTGTGTGTGCACTTATCTCTATACATTTTAACAAAGAAAGTCTGATGATTCATGGACATCTTATTTTCCACCTTTATTCTTTATTAATACATTCAAATTAAGAATCTAATTTTATATTTAAAATTTAAGCTCATATCTACATTTCAGGAGTTGAATGTACAAAACAGTGCATGAGGGATGAGGTGGGTTATCTGGGAAAGCACAAAATAGAGACTATCACACCATACACCAAAAAAAAACCAGTGCTACTGTGAGGCTGAAGATGTTTCAGCATCTTTGCTGTGATATGTGTTTTCAGACCCCTCTGTCACAAAATGCTTCTTCCTTCCTGGAACTGGTCCTTTAGTCTTTTGTGACCCCATCATTATCCTGAGATATTTAATGTCTAATAAAAAAAGATATTAATTAATATTGAATTACTCATATACATTTATTTGGTTACTCGCAGTTTTAGTTTCCCAGGCAGATATTCAATCTGTAGTGTCTAATCTGTTTGGATAAATTAAAGAATACACAAACACTCGTTTTTAAATTCTGCATTATGCCTAGGATAAATAATGTCCTGTAACAGAGCACAGAAATCCAAGTCCAGGTACATCCCACGTCTGTAAGTCCCAAAAACATTACTGCAGAAATCTCCTTCAGTCAGCTGCTTTGTTGTGTGTTACCATGCAGTTTTTTTACCTACCGGCATCTAGGCTGAATTTTTGTCCTACAAAGCAGCTGTGATTTGGACTTTGGGAATGGAAATTAAAAGAAGCTACACAGGACTTCACACGTGCTGTGGAAACATGGCATCCCTTTGTCTCTCTCTCGCCCTTTCTTTCATTAGCAGAGTGGGGTCGGCAGCAGCACACGCATAGGGGAGGCACAGAATTGTAGATTTCACCTGCAGTGCCTTTTTATACAGAACCACCGTGGCGTTCAATGCCTCTTCTGCTTGATTAAAGATAATAAGGGACAAGTCACTGACAGCCCTTTGAGGCAGGGTGGTTTCTGGAGATAATTAAGGGCTGGATTTGTAACATCATATTTATATTTAGGAATTGATTAGGTTTTGCTTTATAATTCTTGCTATATTTTTAGTTTAGTTTACTGAACATTAGAGCAGCCTTCTCTCCAGTGGCCAGTCTAATACCTCCAAAGCTCCACAAGGGGCTGTTGGGACACTAAAGACTATCAATCCTTATGAATAATGCATCCATTTCCCACTGAGGCTACAATTCCATTAATGCTATGACGTTATTACATCTTTTATTTACTCTTTTCTATCTGTGAGATTAAAGGTTAATTATTATAATTTTTTTTTTCAAAATAATAAGAAATCTCAGTAGAGCCAAATATTTCAAATAGATATACCAAACTTATTGCCAGAAGAAAAAGTAAGGAAGAGGAAACCAGAAAACCAAATCATGAAATGATGAGAAATGCCCCAGACACGTGAAACAAGGATGGACATTACAAGATCACATCTAAAGATCCTAACTGAAATGCATTGAAACCCAGGGTTGTGCGTGGTGATTTCTCATCCTGGTGGCCAGGGTGAATCTGCCTGTGACAGGCAGATGGGACTGAATGGAATTATGCTAAAATATCGACAGCATTATCTGTCTGACTGGGAAAGGGAAAACTGCTGAGATGATCAGACCAGTCTGCAGAACTGCTTTCTCTCTCTTTGGATGTGAGCAGTTCCAAATGCGCCTTGGTCTAATTAGGCAGAGCCTGGATGAGTAGCCTCTCTCCCTGCAGGTTCACCACGGTAAGACCTCAGCCTCCTCTGGATGTCAGATTGCTGCTGTTAATACTTCTACTGCTGATGAATAATTAATTACAGTGAGGATCTATTAAAATCTAGTTGCCCTCAATGTCCTCTTCGTAGTTAGCAAAAATAAATAAAGGAAAACCCAGAAGACTGAGTAACTTGCATAACGAAGTTTGGAAATGAACAATAGTCTTTGACTATCTCTGCAGGTTCAAAGATAAATCTTATAAATTAAATAAGATACAGCAAGGTGAAGTACATAAAATTCAGAAAAATACAGCTTTGCATGTGTAACTACATTTTTTGGTATATACAATATCAAATCAGAAAGGCGGCATATTACAGAAAAAATATATTACTGTATGCAGTGCAGATTTGCTGCCTTCCTGAGTTATTACCAAAGTGTTTGCTATGTTAGAGAATTCAGTAAATACATCATCTTCCCCAGCCTGGCTGGGTAATTTGCCTTTGTCCAGAACTGACCACACTTTCTGCTTCTGAAAGGCACAGAGGCAATAAAAAGAAGATGGAGGTTTAGCAAGTGAGGCACTGAGGGACTAATATTCAGCAATGCTAATTCCAGCTAAATTTATATTGTATTGAAAGAAAGTGCTGTTAAGGAACAGCTTGGCTTACATCAAGACATGTGGTTACCAGATTACTTTCTATCTCCGCTCAAAAACATTTAGAGAATTTCTCATTAAAATTATTTAAAGTGAAACAAGTCAAATAAATCTACTGAAGAGTGTTGTTACATTGCCTCATTTGTGCCGAAAAAATGTTGCTTGCTTTTTACCTTCTATTTTAACTGTACATACGAGGCTTTACTTACCCATTAACAAAATGCATCGCCTCCCAGTTGCTTTCTATACCCCTTTAAATGTTAAACAGAAACGCATAGACCATCTGTTTCCTATCATGACACCAATCCAAAATGGCTGCACCAGCCACCTCCGCACAATAGATCATCCTAAAACACCTTAGCGGTTTTGCTCTATGGAGTTATTTTTCCTGTGACAAATTATAAACCTATATTTCAAGAACACTACCAATCTGTAGTCTCCATTGCAATTTTGGAATACTGTCTCCTTATTTTAACGAAATGTGCTGGCGTGTGCCTGATGCAGCACTTTCTTTAAAGCCACAGGCTCCCTTTGTTGCTATGGTATCCTACAAATGCAGTTAATTTCTTCAGTTAATAATTCTTAATGATTTTTAAAACACTGAGATTGAAAACGTCATGGTCGAACACGGTCACTTCCATAACTAACACAATGATTACATAGCTGTTGTGTAATTGAAACTGCAGTGCAAATTGCAAGTCTTTGTCATCAGTCTGCCATCAGAAATATATCTCAACAACAACAACAACAAAAATCACATTTCTATTTAAAAAAAATAATTTATCTGATGCTTGCACTTTTAAACTTCTGATATTAAATGTTCCTGGGAAATAGACAAGATGCAGCCATGAATGTTATTGAATCAAAATTTGGTTCAGAAAGGATTTCAAATCTATCTCTTCAGGTTCAGCTCTGTGGAGAAATGACTATCTGAAACCAGTTGAATTCAGGGAGGAATTTCTCCTTGACTTAAATGAGCTTTTGACCAAGGCCTCACAATATTAATGCAGGAACCTGCAAGCCCTTATTTCCCAGGGTAGCTCCAATGAATCCTAGACTGATTAAACCTCTGTAGACCTATGCGCAAAAGCAATACTCCATCTGCTCCTTCTCCCTCATATGTACGAACTGAAGTGGTTATGAGACAGTATTGCTACGGGTTTGATCAAAAATAAATGTCATATACCTAGGGACCATGAAAAAGGGATGAAACAGTGTAGAGGGTGAAAGAGCTAAAGGGAAAAAAATGAAGATACTATTGCCTTGGACTGTATAATCTCAGCAGAGTATCTTGCCATGTCAAAAGCTCTGATTCAGAAGTACCTGTCAATGCCTCCTGTCTGCACAACCCCATGGGACAAAGTAAAAGCAGGCAGACTCTTTCGGTGGGGGAGGGATGGGGTACAGGCTAATAGGTTTCATCTTGTTGCCAGAACTAAAGAACTGGTGCATTGATCTTGTTGCCTGCTTTATAAAGTGATGCTAGCTGAGGAAACAAACCCGCAGAGCTCAAGGAAGACGTGTTGCAGAGGTTCCCTTTCCAAAACATTTTGTTTCCAAGGAATTCATTATGAATGGGGAAAAAAAGGAGAAAATACAGGATCTTATACACTCTTCAGGGCAGAGAGGAAACCTTCTGTACGTGTCCTCCTGCTCCTGTGCAGTTAATGCTCCTGTTATCTTAACACCTCACTCCAGACAAAGTTTAGGAGCCCCTCCAGAAGATCGACCATAGATCTTCCTCTTATTAAAGGTGATCCTTCCCTGTTGTGTGAACGTGTAAGATCACGTTCCCCTTTGGGGCTGTATAAATATCGTTCAGCTACTTTTTGAAATGCTCACTGTAGTGTTTTTCCTTCTTGTCTGTGATTTTGGTGCTGTCATTTGTGAGGTTTGCAGAGGTTGTTTTTATTCCTCTGAGCCTTCAGTGCAATTAATGAAGATAATAAATACTCAGGTTAAGAAGAATGGGAAAGGAAAAAGGCATGAAGGCACAGGAATAGTACACAACTTCTAGAGAGGGAAGCATAAAACAGCTTGTCTTCAACATGCTCTAGCAGGAACAATTCTAGGTTTTGTTTGTGACAATTCATAATATGCTTTAGAAGGAGAGAGATAGTAACATTCAAACAAGATAAATACCCAATTTAAGAAAATAGCAAACATCTGTCTGTTGTGAACTTTAAAGCCTCTGTATATATAATAAATACACAGTTGTTCAAACAAGCTGGAAAACTGTGATTTGCCCTGTTTGCACTGACCACTTGAAGGCCAGGATTTGTTCACACCCAAGAAAAAAAAAAAATAAAAACCACCTCTGTTTTGGGTTTTCAGCTGTTTCATCTTGACCCTTGCATGTACATATGTGTGCTAAGTGCACAAACACACTGCGTGTAACCTTTGCAGTAAGAAACAGCATGTTGGCTCAGAGGCCCTGTTCTTGCTTTCACCTCAGCTGCAGTTGTCGGAACTTGCTGAGGCTACTAAACAAGGTCTGCACACTGTCTAAGCTACCCGACATCTTTACCCTTAAACTCATATCCCTGCTCATTTGCTCTAGGTTACAAAATCTGGAATTAAGCAAGTCTGTCGTAGATGTTCATGTTGAAATGTACTACCCCTGAAATGACTATTGCTTTCTGCTTTGCCATTTCCTTGTTGCCCAATATCTCTGCCAACAGCCTTTATTTATTTATTGTGAACACCTCCTTTTTTAGTACAATCTCTCTGGAAATAAAAAGGGGTGGAATCTCAGCATCTCAGTAACATGCTTAATAGCGGATTTATCATGCTTTTTGTAGTGAAGGTACGGTAAGACACAGCCCTGGATGACACACACCCTATAAGCAGTCAAGAATTTGCCAATCCTTGTTCTGCATTACACACCCACTGAACATTTTGGGTGGAGAAGCTCCAAGGTCAAGCTCAGTTCTTTAAAAATATTTCCATTTCTAGGCTGTATACAGAATAGAAGGCAAAATGTCACAATCCCTCATTCTCCGTAGCCTTTTATTATTTCTGTTGCAACAAGTTTCTCAGAACCCATCTGTTTCATTGTGAGAGGTATTGTAAGTGGAAAAATGTGCTGTCTCCCTCCCATTGCAGATCAGGGTTTTGCTTAAGTTGCCAATTCTCCCTTGCCTCTACAGAGGATATTGCCTGCTTACTTGCCCACTGCAAGGCTGAGGCACATGCCCAGGGTCTCCCCACTATGCCCTTTCCACCTCAGTTTGAATGTATTTTTTTATTCTTTATTTTTTTTCCCTGCAGCATTTTTAGAACATTTCTAATTTTAAACTATGGACGTTCAAATCCAGGGAGCTTGATTCACATGCCTAATGTCAAGTTTCTCAGCATGTAACTTTGCTATTTCTGCCAGTGCTTTTACTCGATGCTTAAGGGATTTTTAACACAAGCAGAAGTGAAACAGAAGCCACAAGGCAACATAAAACGAGTTCTGAATGTGTCCAAAGCTGGTGTGCATGCCAGTCATGCTTTGAAGAGCCATTGCTCTTGCTGTTCACAGAGCCTTGAAGTTGGCTGGCTGGAGGTCACCACCAGGTTAGTGACCTGCAGAATGCTCAGGTCCATTCATCTGGGCCACGCAGACTTCACATGGCTCCTTCCACCAGCTGTGCCCTGAAGGTGTCAGGTTTGCTTCCCCATGGATGCGACAGTTCAAAGGCCCACACCCAGCTAAAAAGTTTAAAGGCAGGTGCCTCCCACCCAGACATCTACTGTTTGGTTCCTTCACCATAAATGCTCACAGAACCTCATTTCCCACAAGCAGAAGTTGTCCTGTGTGCATTCACCTCTCCAGAGCCAATGATTCATTATCAAGGTGTGGTCTTGCAGTAACAATCCTGTTAACTATTTATTCTGCAAAGACAAAAGTTGAATCAACAACGGCTGTTCAGATATGAAAGAACATTGTGTTTCTACTGATCAAGTTACTTTCTCACAGGAGCCTGTCTTCCAAAAGGCGACTTGACCCAAAGATGTTTGTACACGCGATCAGATGACTCAAGAGAAAGCGTCAACACAGCATTTGGCATTGTTTGGTGTGCGTGCCTCCAGGGAGGAGAAGGATGAAGCCAGACACATGATGCTGATAAGAATTTCTTTTTATGTTATTCCAATAAAAAATACATTCATACAGAAATATAACAATCTTGCAAAAAACAATTTCAAATAAAATCTTGTAAAACAAAATCTTTACAAAAATCTTACAAAGAGATTCTTTAGATAACAGGGTGCTTCAAAAACAAAAAAAGAAATTTCACTAATAGAAACTTTTTCTTAAATTTCAAGCAAAAATGTTTTTTTTTTTTATTTTTTATTTTTCAGCTTGATTGAGGCTCAGTTATCACCTGAACAAAATGTACTTGCTTGTTAAGAAAATTACAGGCATTTGACATATGGCACACAGCCCCACCCCATCCACACAAGTCTGATGGTATTTCACAATTGAGACAAGCCAGTGCAAGTTTAATGGTTTTTGTTTGGGGTAATTTTTTTTTTTTTCTTTTGTTTACTTTCTTGCTTTTCAGAAGTATGGCTAAGCCAAGGACAATGCAAATAAGGAGTTAAAAAACAAAACAAAACAAAACTCAACTCTAAATAGAAATCCACTTTCTGGAAATTTTAGTTTTTTTGGGGGGAGGGGGGGAAAGTGCATTTTCAGGCAATTTAAAGTAAAAATGAAATGAGAATGATTTAAGCCTGTGTGTTCCATAGAACCAGATCACTGGCACATACTTTTTCCTAAACCACTTATCTACATACATTTCCAGGAAAGATATACCAACGTATTAGCATAGTAAGCAAGACCAATAATAAATAGAAAAAGAAACAGATCACGTGTTTCATTGCATCAACTGTAGTGAGCTGGTTAAAAAAAAATAAACAAAAAAACCAACTGCTTTTGGACAGACTATTTCTATTCTAGGAAAAAACAGTCTTCATTTTAGCTGAACTATGCAAAATTAGAGCTCAACCACCACAACGACTAGCTCACTCACGAGTCCTTCCATAAGTTGGAAGGCCAAAATATGAGTGTACTTCATCTGCACACAGCTAATATTCTTTTAGCATGCCAATATTCGGTTCATATCATTCTTAAATGGCCACAGATACGCTATTCCAGACAACCTAATAACTACAAAACACAGTCAGCAGTCTGAGAAGGACTGAATGCCAACAAAGCCTTTAGCACACCATTAAGCTAAAGGTAAAGCCTCTAAAAACGCTAGATTTTAATAACTGTATCTCTCATTTCTTTGTCTCCTTAATGACCATATTTGGGGGGGGGGAAATACTTTGATGGGCTGTGGCATTTTCTAGCTATGCGTTCTAAATTTTTTTTCCTTTTAAAAAAAATATTTATATATTATCTATATATATACACACATACACAGACTGTACACACAAATATACATACACAATTATTCTTCTGCCCACTTTTAAAAAAAAAAGTAATATAGTTTCTTTCTGTATGACCAACAGATAGCTAGATATATAGATGTGAAACTTGTGCCTTTTAAGCAAATACGTCTTTTAATACTTCTGTATCTTTAATATGTATGAAAACTCAACATATTAAGTACAGTTGGGGTGTGTATATACACAGTTGTGCAAGGTCAATATAAAAAGTCTCAAGGTGGCAGAACTGGTCAGGTATTCAATTGGCATATGCATTATACTGTAACACAGTCAAATTGTCTAAGTTAAACAAATACTGTACTGACATGAATGACTTTTCTCTATATTTGTCTTTGTGAAGGAGGACCCTGGAAGTAACCTTTTTTTTTTTTTCCCTCATATTATACATTTGATACAGTACAATGCCAGGTGAAAAGAGAGCCTTAATAAAGCATGCATCACCCATACCCCTGTATAAGACCCCCTACAAGAGAAGGTCACTTGCATAAGGCACCATTATTAAGGTCAACAGTGCATTAACAGCTAGAAAACCAGAAGTTAGTCCTCAAGGCATAAATAAGAGAAAAATTAGCTGCATGAGAAAAATCAGTTTCTAACCAATAGTGGTTGTATCCACCCAACAGAAAAAATTATTCATGTTCCATACATTATGTAACATTAGACCAATTGTATTTTAGCTGCTCTTAACTGGAATCAAAACTGCAGTCCTGATTAAAGAATGGAAAAGCATATAGTTCCCCAGAACCATGCAATAACTTTTGTATTATAATGAAAAGTTATAGTTGTGTTACATTTGTAAATACACAGCTTATACAATGGATTACAAATGAGCTCTGTAGCAAGTAAAACAAGCTACTTGACACATTGCACGTTTAATAGCTGCACCAGACACCTAAAGCTCCTCTCACACAGGAACGGGGAGGTCCCCATCTCCATTCTGGCATCCTGACTCTGTTTAATTCCCCTTTCCCCTCTCTGTTTTCCCTCTAAAAAGGTGCAGACAGCCCTCCCCCCATCCCTTGGAAATGATTGGTGGTCGTCCCATCTCACAAGATATTCCTCACATACAAGACATTCAGACTTTTTTTTTTTCTCTTACAGTTATAAAACAACCACAAGAAAAAAAATGTGCCTCAGCATACAATCGTCAATAGATCCTCATAGCATACAGTCGCCCAATCATTAACATTCTCAGTGCACATGCTCACGGCAAAGGCTTAGGAGCCACTCAGAAGGTTAGATACCAGTGTATGAGTCCAGGAAACCCCAAACATCACGCACCATGGTTGCTATGCCGTTTCTTACATGACTTATTAGCCCTCAAAAGACCTTCAAGGAAGTGAGGTCCTGGAGGCAACTGGGTAGGGTGCAAAATGGCATGCTTTGGCTGGAACACGCATCCCTCTGCTCAAGGCTCTTCAACCTTGACGCCTCTTAGCCCACAGGATTCACCTCTTGACCTGTTCAGAGGTGCCTCTTCATGTGAAGGGCCAGGTGATCAGACCTGGAAAAACACCTGCAAGGGAAGAATCGGCGTGTTAGCCTGTGGTTGCACCCCTGTATTCTGAGACCCCATGTTATGGGCCCCATATTATGTGGGTGCCCCATCCCTGGAGGTATTCAAAGCCAGGCTGGAGGGGGCCCTGGGCAATGTGATCTAGGGGGTGGCAACCCTGTCCACAGCAGGGGGTTGGAACTAGATGATCTTACATGTCCCTTCCAATCCAACCCATTCTATGATTCTGTGATCCCAAGGCACATGGGAGTACTCACAGTGTCCCCAGGCAACCAGATACTCTACAGGTACCAACAGGTAACACGAGGGATTTCTCAACACTAACGTGCCCCATTAGGCTACAAGCTATACCGAGATTATTTTTTCCTCCAATATCAAGATACAGTAATTTCTAAAAATACTAGACACAATTACGTCCACCAAGAGATTCCTTCACAAATTAATCTCGAGAAAGGCAGCCTAGGTTCACTTTCCACAAAGTGTTAAAAATAACTATTTCTAAAGGTGCATTTCAGTCACATACCTGTCACAGTGACTACATTTAAAAGGCTTGGCACCAGTGTGCTTTCTGAAGTGTCTGGTTAATTCATCACTTCTTGCGAAACGCCACTCACACCCTTCCCATGAACATCTGTAAGGCTTTTCCCCTACAAAGAAAGCAGATTACACGTTAGTCATGACTTCATTCAAACAAAGATCAGTGCTATTCCATTCATTTTCTATGTAAACCTCCTCCACCCCCTAAAGACAGTCAATTCTATTTAACATATCTGAATGCCTCAGACGCAAAGAAAGCAACATTCATCCACCTGATTCCTTCCTAACTCTTTTGCTGCAACACCACATCAACTGATCTCGTTCTTATTGAAAAAACTGATTTAACAGGTTCACAGG
>JAOWBP010053658.1:0-10818 GCA_028571105.1 Tragopan temminckii
TTTCTTTTTTCTTTTTTCTTTTTTCTTTTTTCTTTTTTCTTTTTTCTTTTTTCTTTTTTCTTTTTTCTTTTTCCTTTAAACTGCTTGAGAAGCACAGCAAACCTTGAAAACAATCAGTCTTGCTTTGGATGATACATAAGAAATAGACGAAATAAAAGATCCCTCTGCTCTGTAGACAAAATTATTTCTCAGTTATGAAAAATACATGTATTGGTATTTAATATTCTCAGAGTGTTCTTAGAATAATCCTCAGAAGAGCTTGTTTCTAGAAGCTTGTGATAGCTAATATTGCTGGGCCAAATTTGCACATGTGCAGTCAAAAAACGCTGCAGATAATTCTGTGAAGCTTCTTTTTATGCCTTTTTACATTTTTTTTTTCTCTGAAGAAAACACTCATTTATAAACGCTTCGCATTGCTGTAAGTCAGATACTACCTAGCACTTAATGCAGATTGCTTCACAACATTCAAGTCCTGTAATGTTTTTGGGAGGAGAGAGACCAAAGGGTTTGAAAGGCAAGCTCTAATGAATCTAGCTGGAGTGGCTTGAGACATGCTCAGCTGCCTGCTCTGCCTTCTGCTTAGGACAGCCAGCCCAATGCAAGCCATGTTGACAGTGTGCCTGTGGTGTGGGAAACTGCTGCATCATGGTAACGCTTGCACTGCTTCTATGAAGTGCTTAAATCTCCATTAAAGAGTTGGGGAGATAACATCCTCATGTTTGACAGTGTCATGTTTCTAAGGGACTGGTCATGGGAATAAAGATTTTTGAACTGAAGCTTTAGCACAACAAAGGAAAAAGACAAAATGTGGTAGAGGTGAATGTGTTCATTTGATTTGGAAATAAAAGTGGCATTTAAAAATAGTTGAGTGGCACCTGGGAAGTCTGCTTCTGTTTTTAATTTCAGGATAATAAGTGCAAGATTAACGGAAGATACCAATCCCAGGGGAATGATAAGAAGTAATACACTTAGAGTCAATTTTGAATTAAAATTAAGAGCCTGAAGAATGTAGGTGAACAAGTTCATAAATTTTGCCTTATATATTTATGTATTTTCCATTGTCAGATGAAACAATTGTCCGTGATAGGAAAAACATAAAATTTGTATCTCATCTTTTTACTGACAGTCAAAACTGCATTTTCAACTTTGGTGTAGGAATCATCAAAACCCTTAACAAAGAGAAAAAGGTTTTAAAAGTACATTTTTATTTTTTTTTAATCATGTGTGGAAAGGTGGCTTTTTATTCCTGCATGAAAATGCTTGTATAGGCTTCCGTTTTGTTTCCAAAATGGATTTGGTTGTTTGGAGGAAGCCTCAACACTGTTTCCTGCCCAGGACTTGGGAACTGTTAGGTACAGCTCAGGTGAGACGTGCTGGTAGTGAACTGCAGCTCTGCAGACAGTTGTGCTTCCAGGCATTTTGCATTGGGTCCCTCTTAGCAGCCAGCATGTGTAAAATGCAGTTTATGATTTCTCTGAAGTGTTGTGATGGTGTAGTGTCTGCAATTAAGTAAATATGAGCTTTTTCTTCTTCTTCTTTTTTTTTTTTTTGTCCTTAATAAATGAAACAATGTTTTCCTGCAGTATCAGTGTCATTCAGATTTTTTAAATGTTATTTATTTGAAAGCTTAAGGCATTTTCATACATCAGTACTCACTTGACTGAGGAATACATCTGAAGAGATTAAATAGAGGTACTAATATAGATGAACCATCCTGCTGCAAATAATGATGACTTGTTTGAATTAATCTCTGCCTCAGCAATCTCTTACGCAGAGAAAACTGGTGTATTTATAAAGAGTTGATTCTAGAAAGTAATCATGCTTTAAAACTGATGTTCATTATCAAATTGTTAAATCAGTGAGGGATTGTAATGTGGTAGGAATTTAATAAGCCATTGTCATCTATGCAAAACATGTTTTAAAAAATAGCACCATGAAATATCAGTACAGCATGCATTTATGTGCTGCAGATACTGCTACTTCATGGGGACTGGCAGGAAGGGAGTCTTGGGCAGATAGTAGTCCCTGTGGCTTTAATGGGAAAATACTGATAATTTGCCTCCTTATTTTGCATGTCTAGAGCTTTACCAATATTCTCTGATTATACCAATTCATTGTATGTTTTTGAACAGCACTTAAGTTTTTTCCCTTTGGGTTCCAGGTTTTTTGTGCAGCATGCTGTAGCCTGAAGTGCAAGCTGCTGTACATGGATCGAAAGGAAGCCAGAGTGTGTGTAATCTGCCACTCAGTACTGATGAATGGTAAGTGGAGAGAGAATCTGAAATGCAGAGCTTTGTTGGCTTTGTGCTGAGCTGCAGTGATGATTTAAAAAAAAAACAAACCAAAAAAAAACAAACAAACAAACAAAAAAAAATCCCCACATTTATTTGTATGGGTAAGTACAGTAAGTCAAGGCTCTTGCAAAATCAGCTTGTAATCTCTGGGGAAGGTGGGAATTTCTCAACTAAACATCATTAATAAAAGGCAGAAACAAGAAAGGTTGCCATGAGTTCAAAAACTTGTTTGTGGATGCTGTGCAGGATTCCACAAACAGTGATTTAGGGGTCTGGGAGGTCGATGTCAGCTGTTCCTCATAAGTCTTGCCTTCCAGGCCCTTGAGCATCTTCCTAGCCCTCGTTTGGGTGCTCTCAGATAGCTTTATGTCCTGTTGTGGTGGTGCCCAAACCTGCACACAGTGCTGGAGGTGAGACTGCATGGTGCAGATCAGAGCAGGACAATCCCTTGCCTCACCCAGCTGGCACTGCTGGTCCTGCTGCACCCCAGGGTACGCTTGGCCCTTTTGGCTGCCAGGGCACGTTGCTGTCTCATATTCAACTTGTTGTTGACTGTCTGTATGCTTTCTTTTTCCATATAAGCACTAGAAAAAGATCTATGCTCAGCCAATATGGCCTTCTGCCTGCTCGCTTGACTTTTGTTGCACTGGAATCATCTGCTCCTGTGCTCTTAAGAGAGGACTCTTAAAAAGTGAGCAGCACTAATGTGTGCCCAGTTTCTTCAAAAGCAGATTCCCAGGGAACCTTACTAACTTGCAGGCCAGATATATAAAGTGACAGGAAATGCAGACAGTACTTTCAAGAAGTTAAGAGCAAGCCCCAGCAAAGACAATGTTACATTTTGAAATGGAGAAAATAGTACATTTCAAAGAGTACAAGAACAAGTACGTAGCACCTGGCATAAGACAGCCAGCTTCTTTTAGTGGTGAGTAGGATTTGTTTTCAGCTGGGGGAAGGAAGGAATATGAAAATATTTCAGTTGAAACCAGAAGTGTTCTTGTAAAAAAAGCATAATAAAATTGATAATATTATAATGATTTCCTTTTAAAAGCCTTTCTGTCCTGTTGCCAGGATGGAAACACATTAATGTCAGGAAAGAGTGACACCCCTGCTTGGTTTATTTTAGAGAGAGAGCTACTGAGGTGTGCTGCCTCTCAGTTACCTCTGTGTTGCTATCCCTGCTGCAGTGCTTTGTGGTGATGCTTTTGGTTACTGATTATTTTCCCCATTGTGTGATGGTGTCTGATCTCTCCAGATTTCTTGCAGTTTGTTTTCCAGTAAGGGTTTTTTTTTCCTCTCAGTTCAGCAGGTTAAGCATCTTTGCACAGTTTTGGATTTTCACAATAGGAATTGCACTTTAAAAGTCATAAATTCATTTGGTTGCTCAGTACCTGCTTTGTATTTTAGTAAGATGTTGAGGGAGGATTGTGGGTTTTTTTCTGACACTTTCTTATGGGCAGACTACATACGTAAGAAGCTTCCAGTGCCACTGTTGCTGTACTTTTGAGTTGGTAGATATGCAGTGTTGGCTCTTTGGTAGATCAAGAGAAGGCTTTAAAAATGCTCTTTCACTCTGTTATGAATTTTCTAGTTATGGGATCTTGGAGAAGTAACTTTTTGGTGCATTTTTAACATGTCTTTCAGGACACTTGTTAAATGCATACAGAATTGCTGTTAAAAATAACTGAACTTTCATCACAAATGTCAGTACCATTTCCATTGATAATATTTCAATCTACTGGTCTTGCAGATTGATGGGAAGAAGTAGAACGGTTTGTGTTCTGTGTTTTTTTTTTTTCTCTTTTCAGTCTTGTTACCTTCATGTTGGCTTTATGACAACTTGTAGCCAAAGGAACCCAAAGATGTATGTGATTTATTCAGACTTATAAGCTGCTTTGAGAATTCAGATAGTGTGATACTTGTGCCTGGCTGGAGAGTTGCATTTATTTGTAACTAACGTGGACAGGCTATAAACACACATTTGAATTTTCTGGTAACTTGCATAGCTACAAGTCTTCCTTACAGATGAAGTTGTTGTTGTAATTTGGAGGTATAATCTACTTAGTCTGTTCCTCTGGACAGAGGAGAGATTTCCTTGTGATGGATGTTTTCAGCAGGAGTTTGGTGCATTATAGTTTGGGCAGTTAAACTAAGGTTCAGGTAATTCCTTCAAAAATGATAGCATGGGTTTTTTTGTTTTTGTTTTTTTTTAATAGTGAAGAATAGAAGTTGATCTGTACATAATCAACCTTGAATGTAAAGAAGAGTAAGGTGCTTTTTTGTCATATACAGAAGATAACCTGCAGGACATCTCAGTAGATTTATTAAACATTTGTAGTAGGAATGAGGAATGTCCACTGAAGTCTAATGAAATACTGTGTGATGAAGATATATATGTGATATATATGGTATATAAATATATATTCAGAAATGCAGAATGAGGCATGAAGAACTAAGCATCAGTTAGTTCAAGTGTACTGTCAAAGTTTTCAGAAGATATTTCTGTACAAACTGATATTGTCATTGCATAGGATTAGTGATCTTTCTCCTAATGCTGTGTGTTTCATTGTTAAATTACAGTATCTTCAGCTTTTAAATGAAGAGAGATTGTCTTTCTAAGGTGTCAAGGGTCCAGAGCTACTGTAGCTGAGAACTTAACGCAGTGTTTTTGGAGTCTTAGGTACTTTCCTCTGCTCATGTTTCTTGTTTTTTGTTTGCTTTAGCTCAAGCCTGGGAGAACATGATGAGTGCCTCAAGCCAGAGTCCTAATCCTAACAATCCTGCTGAATACTGTTCTACTATCCCTCCTTTGCAGCAGGCTCAGGCATCGGGCGCCCTGAGCTCTCCACCTCCCACTGTCATGGTACCTGTGGGAGTTCTAAAGCATCCTGGAGCAGAAGGTAAGAGTACTTCTGTTCTTTTTCCCTTTCAGTTTAGCTGTACTAAGAAGTTGTTGAGAATATCTGCGCTTCATGTGCTCTGAGTTTTCTAGCTAATGCCAGTGTGGCATTCCTGCCTTCTCTAGAGACATAAGGTTTTTAAGGACATGTAAACCACTCTCAGCAAATGAGTGTTTAGTTTGTGTGTGATGCTACCATAGAAAGTCAAAGTTGCTATGAGAGATGTCAAATACCTTTTTTTTTTTTTTCCTCTTTCTCTCCAGTGGCTCAACCTAGAGAACAAAGACGTGTTTGGTTTGCTGATGGGATATTACCCAATGGAGAAGTTGCTGATGCAGCAAAACTGACGGTAGCTGGAACAACTTCTACAGGAACCTTAGCAGTATCGCATGATCCAACAAAGCCTGTAACCAACAATTCTTTATCAGCAGAAGTAAGGAAACATTAGTAACCATTCAAAACCAGGCTTACTTTGGTCATGTATGTTACTAGTTCCTGTGATTTCAGGAAGGCTAATGTGGGAAATCTGTTGTGGCTTGTCTTAGTGTGTTATATAACAAGTGTCCTCACTAAACATTTCAGTGTTTGCAGAGTGCTGAAGCAAACGTATATTTTGGCCTAAAATTGAACTCTTATAAGATAGAGTATTTACAGCATTGTTTAAAGTTTATGTGCTAGGTGGCTTCCAAGGCTTGAGCTGTGCAGGCTATGTATGGAGCATGTTTATGTAACGCATGTTTTAAAAAAGCTGAGTCACTGTCAGTAAGGGTTTGTATCAGTAAGATTGTCATAGCACAAAACGGAAAAATGTTTGATGTGAGACTTCTCATAAAATGATTTATGCATGAAAGTGCAGATGGGATCTAACAATTTTAAATGCACCATGCTCCATGTGAATGGCATTGAGACTTTTCACCAAGTTCAAATGGGCATGGGTACGTTTGCATGTACTTTTACAAAGGAATTTGGTATGTGTGGTGCTGGAGTAGGGAGATGCAGTCTCTGAGCAGGCTTTTTAATAAAAGTTCACACATAAGAGTTGTCGTCATAATCTATTTTTAAAGAGACAGATTACTTGATGCTTCTGTTTCTGGTGCAGACATAAAGTCCTTCACCTAGATATAGGTAATCTAATTAGGTAGCTCTTAATTCTCTTCTGTAATATTGTCTTTTCTTATTGTTTGCTTCTTATAGACTGATAATGCTTCTGTATTCTCGGGAAGTATAACTCAGGTTGGCAGTCCTGTTGGCAGTGCAATGAATCTAATTCCTGAAGATGGGCTTCCTCCGATTCTCATCTCCACTGGAGTAAAAGGAGGTGAGGGGATAAGCTGGCAGTTAGCTTTTATGTTTAACAGTTGCAATTAACTCAATTGTTACTACGTTTATTTTAAAAATAAGATGCTATCAATATGGTGAGCATTTGAAGAAATGCACAGCAAGTACTACTGTCTAAATGTCATGACACTCGTTTGCACTATTGATCCCTACTAGCAGCCAGAAGAACCCCATCTTGCAATGAAATTACGATAAGAAGTAGAACACAAAGCAAAAAGAAAATTAGCCCATGTTTCTGGTCTGGAGTTCATTTCTTCACTAATCGGGCTGTTGGGAATATTTTGCACAGAGATGCATTTTAATTAGCCTTCTGAATATTCATGCTTCCCTTCTCTGTAATTCTCTTGTGACATCTGCTTGTCTGAGGCATCACAGAGTGCTGAATACAATGTCACCATTGCCCATCTTGGCCTGCAGTGACAGTTGTAGTAATTGTGGTATCCCATTCTGAAGCATTCAAACACAGGAGGATACAGAAAAACCCATTTTCTAAAGGTTTAAAAGAGTGTATGTTTGTTTATGTGACTGTTGCTTTCTGCTGTCTAATTCATGATATCCTTTAAAATATATTTCTGAGATTAATTTATTTTTTATTCTTTGATTTCCTTTTTTTTTATATATATTTCTACTAAATATTTTGCTGCTATAGTGCATTTTTAATATTAAGTCAGAAGCGACCCATGACTGTAGGATCTTGTCAAAACCAGAATGTGAGCGTTTCATTTCAAAACAAATCTGTCCCATCCTGTTTTGGCTGTTCAAGTGGGTACCTGATCATTCAGTTTCTTCCACAAAGAAGAGTGAAACGACAGTATGGTTTTCAATTTCTATAAGGATAACCTCATGTAAATTGTATTTTGTGTGCTAAGTTGATTTTGTTTCGTGTGCTGTCATGTACAGGATTTTTTTTTTCTCAGTATTTTACTTTCTGTATTCTATTTTTATTTAAAAACATTCCAAAATCATTTTTACATTACAAAACAAATTTTACCTTTCCTGTTAGAATTATCTAGAAAGAAAGGTAGTACAGTTCTCTGTAACTGCTTTTTCTTAGTTTAAATACAGAGAAGATTATAATCACACGGATGAGAAATTTTAATTTACTAGTCTTAACAGTCTAATCAGAGAGAGAAACTGCAGGCATCTTTGAAGTGTCATGTTGGAATGCATTTTACAGTGAGGTTAGACCATCTACAGCCTGTGAAAAACATTGTTTTATATGGTTATATATTGTTGTCTTCCCATTAGCTAATGCATTGAAAATATAAGTTCTGTGACATAGGGACAGACCGTGTGTTGTGTTTGTAGTCCAGGACTGATGCTCCTGTGCTTTGCTGTGACGTAAATAACAATTGGTATCTTCTTTGGGATATCAGTTGGCACCATGACACATTTCTGCATTTGATTTCCCTTTTCTCCTCCAGTTGATACAAAAAAACCCCACCAAACCTGATTTATAAAACAAACTGCACTTTTCTTAAGGGTGCACAGGGGTGGTGCATATAAATGTTACTGAATTTGAAAATAGCAGCCTAGAAGACAGTCAATCAGATGAGAATACATAAGTGATTCTTTTAGTGTCCAAAAGCAAAAAAAAAAAAAAAAAAAAAAAAGGCATCAGAATTAAGTGATCATAATATATGTGAAGGATTTCACTGTGTGTTCATTTGTTCTTTTATAGATTACGCTGTAGAAGAGAGACCCTCTCAGATCTCTGTCATGCAGCAGCTGGAGGATGGTGGCCCTGACCCTCTTGTATTTGTTTTAAATGCTAATTTGTTGTCCATGGTAAAAATTGTAAATTGTAAGTCTATGCTTTCTGTGATTTTTTTTTTTTTTTTTTTTTTTTTAATTGCTATTAAATAAGGCTTGGTATACGAGGGGATATTTTGTATGTATTATTGCAGCAACAGCAGCATTTTTATTTGGTGAGATAGTCTCAGTGTGCACAGAAAACTTTGTACTTAACCACATTAATTAAAATTATATAAAGATTCTATCCAGTGCTTTAAACATTGATGAAGATTTCTTTTTTCCCCCTGAAAATATAAATTAGATTGATAGAACCACCATTCTCAGTTTTGTGGTGAGGTATCTCCTTTCTGACTTGGAAGGACAAAATATTATATTACTCAGTCTTCCTGAGTTGTCTGTAAATCTTTAAGCATCTAGTTAACACTACATTTATGTGCTTACATTTAGGTGGAAAAATGTTATTCTAGTAATTTAGTATCTTCAACAAATTTTTGATATTTGTGTCATGGTTAATGTTCATATAAAGCAGAAGAACACAGTGATTCAGTGATCCATCTCAAGAGAGAGATCGTTCTCTGGAACTTGTTTAGCTGTCAGGATCACAATATGCACAGCAAACAGCCTGGCCTTTTCTCAGCTTCCGTTATTCCCATTTGTATCTTGTCCTTGAATTTGGACACAGAAGCTGCTAAAAGTCTGCTCTGGCTGGTTCCTTAGTACTCTGGCTGTTCCTTAGTTTCAAACTGCGTGTTATTGAGCTGGTTTTGGTATGGATGTGTTTGCTAATTTGTTCCTGTGACAGACATCGCAACCAAATATGCTGTAAAACTGATGATTGAATGGTCTTTCTGTAGTGAAATTTAGGCACATTTTGTGAAATTTTGGTTTTCTTTTCTGATATATTTTTCCTTTCTGCAGATGTGAACAGGAAGTGCTGGTGTTTCACTACAAAAGGAATGCATGCAGTGGGACAGTCTGAGATAGTCATTCTCTTGCAGTGTTTGCCTGATGAGAAGTGTTTGCCCAAGGATATCTTTAACCATTTTGTGCAACTTTATCGGGATGCCTTAGCAGGTAGGAATTCTATCTATCTCTTAAAAATGATTTCAATAGATCAGAAACTCACATTTATGTCACTTAGAAAAATGTCTATTTTTGTATGAGGTAATATGAAAAACAAGTAAGGATTAAAGCTGATAGGGTGCTGATTAATGATTGGTTAGTAGCATCCACTGTTACGTTCATCTTATCAAACAAAAGTGTGAGTGGGGTGCTGGTGACATGGGAACTGCACTGAAGATCATCCAGCTGTCCTCTGGGAGCCAGCACGTGGGAAGTTTGGCCTATAAAGGCTTTACATAGGCTATTACAGGAATGGAGCAGAAACACTCTCCCTGTCTCAATGTTGTGTTTAGCAGCCATTGCTTATTGTCTGCTCTGGCATTTCTGTCTAATCTTGGGTTAAGAACTTGAATAAAACTAAAACATTCCTTAAATTGTTGCTCAGCTTTGTTTAGTGGTAGGTGTAGTAGGATATCCAGCAGGGCTCCTGGGAACACTGATAACATAACTTCTAACAATTTTCATTTCAGCTTAAAGTCAGAAAGGAAATTTTGAGAATTGCTATAGATAGAGTATTAAATATCTTAAGCCAAATAATTTAAAAGTTTGGTTCCTCTATTTTTATATTTACGTTTGTACCTTGCAGAAATTTCCCCTGAATTTTGCATTTTAGTATCTCAATCACAAGGTTGTATGATGTAAACCCTTACACATTTTATATTTGCTGAGTAAATAGGCTTATGCTCTTAACTGTTGATTGAACCTTATAATTCAAAAACTCTTGCATGGTGAGGAAAAGCTGTTATTTGGTTTCTCTGATGAGAAAATAAAGCTAGTTTTCCAGAGGTGAAACTGCATCATATTTAGGTCATACGCTGACAGAACATTTATGAAGGGTTCTGTGTGTTAACTGAAATGGCTGTGCAGTGACAGAATCCAGCGCTTTAACAAAATAATGAAAAAGATCTTTGTCTCCTGAAATGTCTTTACTCAACAAAGGTCATCGTGTCCAGAGAGGTTACCAGGTTCAGAATGTGCTGTTATTGCATGGCATAGTGGATTTAACATACACTGGAAACAACTTTCCAAACGTCAATTCACTGACTGCTTTATCCTCTAATGATGATGTTACTCAGAGGGAGATGGTTAGAAAATGGTGTGTGTGTGTGTGTGTGTGTGTGTGTGTGTATGCAAACATGCAGGAACGTACACGTGCTACTAGATGTGTATATTGCAATGATGTTTGTGTAATTACATTACTGAAATAGATAATTCATAACTCCTACATAACATATTTGAAATTCTCTCTAGAGCTCTTGTGGCAATAATTTAATATCCTGTAACTGTAGTTGTGTAAAGAGCTGCTTACTATTATACAATTTTTTCATTAGAAACCAAACTTCACTGGTTAAGAATTCCACTCTGTAATGTGGAAATAGGTATTTCAGACACGTAGTGGAAATAGGTAC